>PVJI01008443.1:0-30162 GCA_004026765.1 Micronycteris hirsuta
GGCTTTATTGAAAAATTCATTGCAAAAGTCTAATGAGAAAATAAAGACATAAAAGGCACCTAAACAAAAGACCAACATTACTCCTTACAAGTGATCCCCCTCAGGTGTTTGCTCGGCTCAGTGTAAGGGCAAGCTAATGGCCATGATTAGAGAGCTTCTAAAACCCAGGGGGGATTCTCAAAAATTGTAAATGAATTACCTCCTGAGTCCAGTGAAAGAAGGACATAAAATTGCATGTGGTCCCTTCTTTCCCAAATTCATATTAATGGGTTATTGATTCTGCTGCTCCCAGGGAGAGCTATTGCCTGTGTCCTAAGTGCTTGGGTTGGCTTCTGCCTGCCTGAGACAGGCTAACAGAAGGAGCGCCTCTGGAGGTTAATAGCTTTGTACCCTCATGAACCCATGGAATCATTTGACACTGCCAGAAATAATTTACTTTTTGCCCTGGTTGAAACTTGATAAAATGTTGAGTTTAATAACTATAGTCAGAAATATGGAAAAAGTGGAAGCTAAGATTCACAGCCTGAGAGGATTTTTTTTAATTAGACTTTCTACCCTAAGCTAAATAAAATAAAACTGTATCCAGAAGGAAAGAAGCAAATTAGGTCTGATGTAGTTGGATGGGGTATTTCATCATATGATGCTACTTATGTTACATCCCAGTTACTTGGGGAATTGAGATAAATTCTCCTTATCTTACAAATTTTTGTGAAACCAAACACGTAGCTTTATAAGCAATTCAAAGCCTCCAGTCTTGGCACCACTGATTCCTTAGAATGGAAAACAAAAACAAAAGCTAGGAAATAGGTTTTTTAAAAGCACAAACTGCTGCTCATCTCCAAGCCTGCCTTGCCTAGGACACATGCAAATCTTAACTGTTTTCTCCACAAATATTAAAAAGAACATACTTTAGCCATTTGAGCAGCTGCTTAACTTATTTCAACTGTTTCTTTACAACTGCTTCATTTTACCTGTCTCGGGGCTGCAACTTGTAATAGAAGCTAGGAAGCCTCGGCTTGCATCTGCATTGTGTGTTGGTATTTTCTACCTCAGCGTGATATTCCTTATTTGTAAAGGAGCTCTATTTCATTGGCTTAAACAAACACATACTTTTTGTAGAAATTCTCAAAAAAATAACAGAAACTAACCCAAATGTTATTCAGGTTCATGTGTTATGGGGAAAAATATTTGGTATTTATGCTCATTTAAATTCATGATTTAATTAAAACGGGCATAAGTTTAGAGTTATTAGAAATAAATATAATACTTTTATTTTACTTACGTTGACTAAAATAAGTTCATGTTATCTCTGTTGCAAAAGTTGTCAGCCAGAAAAGTAACTTAAGGTGATGTCTAACATTATCTAATATCTAATAAAGTATTTGTATGTAATCAAGTTATCATAACAGGTATATTAAAACATGTGAGTAGAATAAAAGGTTTTTAGGTGAAAATTTTTAGCAATAATTAAGTATTACGGCATATGTGCTTAAAAGCAATCCCCAATTTTTTTGCTAAATTGAAAGGTTGTATTTTTGCTAAATTAAGAAAATGGTGGAAACATTTCTAATCGAGATAAAATAATAAAACAATATGAAACATAAGTTTATCTACCTTTGGTTTCTTATTACTGAGAAACTGAAAGATAAATTTGGGTTATTAAACATACCTTATGTACAATAAAAGATTATACTATGAAAATCATGTGTTTTTGGAAATTATACAATGTATTCCTAAGAATACTGATATAACAGACAGTTTACAATTGTTTACTTCATAGTTTTCACTAGAAATTAAGGTTGTTAAAGATTAGGGGTTCTCATATATGTAATTGAAGCTATTAAAATAATAATCAAACAAGTCTGTATAAAAAATAATAGGTTATGTTTTGGCTTAAAAATGTATGAGATATACAGATTTGTTTTCATTAAGAAAAATGAAAGTAATTTTGTTTTGGTTGTTTCAGAATGGGAAAAGAGAAAGATTATTTTACCTTGTATAATTAAGCTGCATGAATTTGAATTGTTATTATAAGGGTTCTAAAAATTAAACTAAACTAAACATAAACCAAACCAATTTTCTTCCATTTGCAAAGGGAGAAGTTTTTTTGACTGTCAGCCTGTTCCTAGTAAGAGATTATAAAAGAGTTTTCTTTTCAAGTTTTCTGCCAAGAAAGCAAAGATTCTGTATTTTATCAAAATAATAATTTTCTGTATTTTATGACATCTTAGATCTTTGATTACTTAAGAAAACTGAATATTCTTGGTGGTAAGAGTTAACCTGTATTTGACTTTAAAATATTTTACTGTTACTTAGGTCAAGTAGATAATTAAATAATGTTGTATAATAGTGTGTGATTCCATTTAGTCAGGGCCCAATTGCTAAGCTTTCTTCACGCTGTGTTTTTATAGGTATACAAGTGTTCCAGAAAGAGTGTGAAATTCCTGAAAGTTTGATATGTCCTTGCATAAAATGCTGTCTGTCATCAAAGTTGAGGTTCACATGAAAAGCATTGGCCCTGAGCATCAGAGAATACCCTGATTTTCATGCAAAGCCAGCAGCAACAAAATCTCTAAAGAGTGTGACATCAGTACATTAAGTCCATTTCCTTTGGCAAGAATGACCCCTTATTACCAGACTTTTGCTATACTGATGGTCTTATAACATGCCAACAGTCTACTCCTAAACCAGAGAAACTAATATGGGTTAAAAATGGCTAATAAATTAAATAAATAATTCTGGGCTATGGGTAACCTAAGACAGCTGCTTGGTTTTTCAAGCTCCCTGGCTTCATTTTGTTTTTTTGCATTCCTTTGTCCACCATAGTGCACTTAAGCTGGACTTCATTCAATGGCCACTCTGTAGGATTATCAATATGTCCTTGGTGTTGTATGTATGTTTTCTGGATGGGCAAAAGCTTTCTTCTGCTGTAACACTGATGCCCTAATAGTGGCAAAGAAACTATTAGGAGAAGGAAAACATCAAGCAAATAAAAAGACGACACACAGAATGGAAGGACATATTTGCTGATACATCTGTTAAGGGGTTCATGTTCAAAATTTATAAAGAACATACAAAACTCAATACCAAAAGTAAAACACCTAATTTAAAAATGAGCAAAGGACTTGAATAGACGCATCTCTAAAAAAGGACACACAGATGGCCAACAGAGTATGAGAAGATGCTCAAGGTCACTAATCATCAGGGAAATGCAAATTAAAACCACAATGAGATGTCACCTAATGCCTGTCAGAATAGCTATCATCAATAAATCAACAAACGAGCAAGTGCTGGCGAGGAGGTGGAGAAAGGGGAACCCTTTTGCACTTTTGATGGCAATGCAGCTTGGTGCAGCCACTGTGGAAAGCAGTATGGAGATACCTCAAAATAAAAATGGATCTGCATTTTGACACAGTGATCCCACTTCTAGTACTATGTCCAAAGGAACCCAAATCACTAATTTGAAAGAACGTAAGCACCCCTATGTTCATTGCTGGGTTATTCACAATCACCAAGATATGGAAGCAGCCCAAGTGTCCATCAGTAGATGAGTGGATAAAAGAATTGTGGGACATTTACACATTGGAATACTACTCAGTTGTAAAAAGGGAGAAAATTTTACCTTTTCCAGTAGTATGGTTGGACCTAGAGAACATTATGCTAAGTGAAATAGGCCATTCAGAGAAAGACAAATAGCATACAAATTCACTCGTATGTGAAATCTAATGAACGAACTGAACTAACAAGGAAAATGGGGACAGACTCATAGATGGAAAGCAGGGTGACAACTAATGTGGGAGAGGTGAGGGGGTGGAAGGACTGAGCAAAAAGGAAAAAGGACTCGTGGACAATAATGTGGTGATTGCTGGGGGGAGGGGAATATAAGGAGACTAAATGGTAATGGAAAAAATACAATTAAAAAATAAAAAAGAAGAAAAAGTGTTTTCTGTGTGGAGAATACCTCCCCAAATCGCCAGTGACTGAGGCACCCACTTCACTACACAAATCATATAAACCTCGATGGGGAGCCTTGCAAACTTGGAGTTATCGCTGTCCCTATAGCCCTCAATTGTCAGGCAAGGAGGAGAGAATTAATGGAAAAACTGGATTCAAGCAGAACAAGTCTTAGTGGAATGAACTAATGAGGATTATTACAACTTTTATGACTTTTTATTTGAAATTTTGCTGGTTCTTTAATGTTTTTGGTTTTTCCAAATATAAGGAAACCTTTCCTCTTAAGCTAATTATGACTTACATCAATTTGATAAGAAGAATTGAAACATTTATTTTTTTCTCCTACTTGATCTCTCCAAAATTCAGGATCACCAAGCATTCTTATTTTCATGGCAATACTGTTATTTGCATAAGTTAAGTAAGATCTATTCTGTTTATTACAGACATAATTGGAAACTGGTTGTATTACCAAGATTTTGATTGGAATATTATATTTGAGAAAAATATCCATAGACTTAGATATGACCAAATGGCTTTAAGTAAAATTAACTTACAGAAGCCCATAAAACCCTTGGAAATATCAGTCTAGTACCTGTTTACAGGGTTCTCAGCTACCTTACCAGGTGAGTAAAGAAGGATACTGACTGGCAGGTGCAGGAACCTCAAGAAGTTTGGGGGACCTTGTCAAGAGAGGAATTGATCCAAATCTATAGGTATTTCAGGATAAGTCTGAGAAGAAGACCTTGCTTTGGCTTTTCTGGCCTGGAGAGGCCTTTGAAAAAGTAATCTGAAGATTCCTTATGAATAATTACAGCAAACTAGAAGTCACAAAATGTCACTGGTACTATTGGTCAAGGGAATCACTAAGACCAACCCGGATTCAATGACTCCCATCTTTCCACAAAGGGAGAGTCAATAATTTACCACCATCTCTAATCCACCATAAATGTCTTTTTATCATTCTTCTGTAAATCTTCTATTTGCTTCTCCTACTTTCTTATGTTATTCATTCCTACCAAATTTGGAAATAGGCATTCTTTACTCTGAAGCTATGGCTTTTAATTGAAACCCTTTCTAGTAGTCAAGCTAGGAGTATAAAAAATAAGTTATTTATTTTTTGTTTGTTTCTAATATTTAATATACTGTTTTGCAATACCAAAATTTTTAGAAGCAACATTTTTATCCACAGTTTGTAAAAGGAATGTTATTTTTTTATTCAAAATTTAATACATAGAATTTCAGTTAATCTTCCTTGAAGAAATAATATAAAGCAAAGTGTCTTACGCTTGGAAAGGCAAGCAGTAGACTCCCTTCATTATAAGCTTATCTAGTCCACTTGGTGTTATGTAGTCTGTTCCTGGTTAATCCCAAATTATCTTTGTACAATAAAACTCATCACTTTTAATCAACTTCTAATTTTTTGGTTGTTCTCAAGAAAAAACATTGTTTATGATTTCTTAAACTTTTTAAAGAGTACAAGGATGTTCTTGTTTTCCCCAAAATGATGAAACTATATTTTCTTTCCTCATGGGTTAATAAGGCATTTTAAATCCAAAAGAATAACAATAAAAAATAAAAGAGCTTATGTGGTTAATTGCTATTCTTGTGGCTCTTACATAAATAACAAGCCAAGTTTATTGAAATAAGTTATTTTGCAGAAAAATTAGTCTTAATGTGGCTAACTTTGGTAAAACGGAGGTTATTTTAGAGATAAATATTATATTTCAGTAATACACCTTTGTGGGTATTAGATTCTAGTGTTATTCATTGTTTTTGAGGTTCTGTTTCTACCAAACATTGGCTCTCCAAACTAACATTCCCAGTTTTACTCCCACCCTTCTGACTGAGACTCACTGAGAACTAAACCATTTTTGTGTGTGAAAACCATGCAGGCGAAAGTTGTACAAACATAAACTTGAGAGAAATCACTGTAGCAGTTTGGGTATGGGCCATATCCATGCCTACTGCAGAAGGATTGCCAGCAGCATTCAAACTGCAGATCAGGAAAACCTGTCACACTGCCAGCGCCCGCCCGCCCTCCATCTGAAGACATTTCAGGCCAGACATCTAGACATTTTCTCAAAGGGCTGTCTTCAGGACTCGGAAACCAGAATATAGTTTGCTCCAATCATCAGCCATTGTTTTTATTTTGTTTCCATAGAAATGCCTCATGTTAAATACCTGATTGCTTGTACAGTATAGGCCTAATTCGAGAGGTCCACTCGCATCACCACTTCCCGAAATGAGACAGCACTGTTTAACTGAATTGACTTATTTTCAAGACTGAAACTGGTTTAGTATAATATGGAACAATACCTATTGCCTAGAATGTGAACTTCCTAGGAAGTTTCAGAGGTAGGGCACAGAGGTTCAGAGCAGGGCACCCAAGACGTGCCACTTCGGCATGCAGTTCAGTGTGAGCTGGCGGCAGCTGGACCCTGCAGGCTCAAGTGAAACTTTTGCCTCTCCCTTAAAGGATTTAAATTAGCAGCCTTGCCCATAATAAGAGTTATTATCAGGCATAGCCTTTTCTTTGACTTATCTATAGGGCAAGGCAAACTTCTAACTACTGAATGAACATCTGTTCTTATCATCCCGCCAATGACCCTCCTCCCCTCTGAAGTCCCTACCCAGACCCCGACAGCACCCCTCCGCTCAGAATGCCACACATGACTCATTTTTACTTTCTGTCTTTCAACCTCTCATACATGTGGAGTCTCACTCAATCATGTATGTGGGGCTTCCATATATGTGTGTGAATTAAATTTGGTGACTTTCTCTTGTAAATCTGTCTTCTGTTGATTTGATTATTAGATTACCTGAAAAAAACTACAAGGTAGAGGAAAATTTATTTCTTCCCCACAACTATGATAGTTAGCAGTAATTAGAATGGTCTGATTTGCATACATTTCTCATGGTGTTAATTAATCATGATGTTCCTGAGAATAAATTATATGTGCAAAATATTAAGGTTTTACCTGATTTATATGACAAAAAATATAATTTTAAAATTTTAATTAAAAATCTTGGAACAGAGGACTGATATTAACTACCACAAAGTAGAAGGCAAAAACAAACAAAAAAAATAACAAAAGTGATAGGTTGGCACTGATCCTTTTTTTTGCCATAGGAAAATTTATAAATATTGGCAGTCAAAAAATGTAGGCTTAATGACATTAAGAAACATTCACAAAGGAGAAACTCTGAATGGCCAGTAAATATATGTGTATCTCACGTGTAATTGGGAAAGCGCTTGGTAAAACAAAGCCAAGATAATTCGGTGCATATCAGAAATCTGACAGTACTAGGGCTCCTGCGCTGTCTGTGATATACATTTTACCAGCACATTAGAACTATTAATGCCATCTAATAGAGCTGAAGCTATGTTTCCCCTAAGTCCTAAAATGTCTACTTCTAGGTATACAGTTAATTTTGTATTTCAATGTTATACATCTATATCAAGACATATACAAGGATGTTTATTATAATATTGAATATATAGCAAAAAACATAGTAGTGATCAAAAATTTTCATTAAAAAGAAAGCTAAGTTATGATATACAATGGAATAATATACAATAGTTAAAATGAATGAAATAGAGCTCACTCTACCCATACAAATATCAAACATGTAATATTGAACACAAGAAACAACTTGCCTAAGGATACATAATATATCCCTTTAAGATGAAGCTTAAAAACATTAAAAATAATCTGTCCAGTGTTTATTAATGCTACACTTCTAGAAAAATATGTGTGGACTCAATCTCTTAGACAATGAAACTTCTAAACTATCAGATCAAGAGTCTCAGAAATGTGCACAAAATTTTATGTGAATCTGTCAAAGGCTTAATGACTATGAGCAAAACAGCAACATGTAACTGGCCACTAACTACGTATGTGCTGTATTTTGTGCCTGGATCATGGAACTGAGTCTTTGCTATGCCATTTCTTAATACTGTAAAGTCAGACGCTTTGGGATATAGAAGTAGCTAATAAAGTAAGAACATCCCAAGTTGTGTTATGACAATGTGTCAAATATATGTCTAATTAACTAACACTAACAGAGATAAAAAAAATTAGAGAAAACAAATGCAAATATCATCACAAAAGTGAGCTTTTTCCCAAAGTCTTCCTTGTCTCCTATGCTAGGTTAGAGCCCCAAACTGTGTCCTTATAGCAACTGGTAGCTTCCATATTATAGTATTTACCACAATTTATTATACTTTTATTAAGTGCTTGTTGTTAGCATTAGAGTACGCTCCATTGAGGACAGGAACGTTATCTTATTTACCATTGAACGCTCAGTTCATACATGTAGTAGCTGCTTAGAAATACTGTTGAATGAATAAATGGTTACTCAAGAATTGCCAGGTATCAATGAAATAATCTACTTAATGTAAAAATGTAATTCATGAAAAGATTATGTTTCCAATGAGCAAAGGAAGAATTCTTATTTAGTAAAAACAATAAGTGGCAATGTGCAGGGTTTACTATTTGTGAGGTACTGTTGTAATTTTAATTTAACACTCACCCACCCAAAGATCTCATTATTTTTACCCTCAGACAGGCTAAGTACCTTAGCTTTTGAAGCTCATTGGGTCCATAAACATGTTTTGAGGGTCCACTCAATACCATTTAAAAAATTTGTATGTGCCCTGGTGTTGCTCAGTGGATTGAGCACTGGCTTGTGAGCCAAAGAGTTGCTGGTTCAATTCCCAGTCAGGGCACATGCCTAGGTTGTGGGACAAGTCCCTGGTTGGGGGTGCGCAAGAGGCAACCACACATTGATGTTTCTCTCCCTCTCTTTCTCCCTCCCTTCCCCTCTCTAAAAATAAATAGATAAACAAAAATCTTTTAAAAAATAAAAAATTTGTATGTACTAAGAGACAGAATGATATAAGTTCAAGCCTCACCATTACAACCTGTTGAATTACACTCATTTTTAGTTCATCTTTCTTTCCTCCTCCCTCCCTCCCTTCCTTCCTTCCTCCCTTCCTTCCTTCCTCCCTTCCTTCCTTCCTTCCTTCCTTCCTTCCTTCCTCTCTCTCTCTCTCTCACTCTCACCTGCCTGGTCCCTGAAATGTATTTAAATTACTCACCCATGCTACGACAAATAGATATTATTTCTTACTACCCACATGGTAATGATTTTCCATCTTTCTGCAAGTAGATGAGGGAACACATGTAGTGTCCCCAGTGGATTAGAAGCAGAGGAACTGTCTGAATTTCTGTGTGTCCACGAGGGAGCCAATTAACTAGTTTTGTTTTTAGTATAAATTACTAAATATGGAGGGTGGGGTTTCCAGAAGTCAGCCTGAATTGGGTATGATAAAATTTGATAAATTTCTAAGCATGTCAAAAAGATTAGTAGGGTAAAACAGCAGAAGGTTTTGCTTGCAAACTGGCAAACTTTACAGAACTAAGACATTGCTAAAGAAAGCAAGTCTAAGAAGAATAGTTTGTCATAAACACAATGGATGATTTTGAGTTTAGTAACTTTTTCCAGCAAGCTCCTGGTGTCTGAGTGAGTGCAGAAAAGGAAACTATGAAGATGTTATATCAGAGTCAAAGGCAAGACCTTAGGAGACTTTATTAATACCTGATATAACTCATGCTGTGGAGGTCAAGCACTGATCCATTCAAATCCTTATTCAAAATATAAATTTAACAGCTCTAATAATGATGTAATTTCCAAAGTTTCCTCCCAATTCTTCCACCTTCCAGCAAAGCCTAATAAATTTATCCACTCATTCCATACCCAACTTTAGATTAGGGTGATGGAGAGGCAGGGGGAAAACACCTTGTCTGGAAAACTAACTTTGCTTTTCCCTGGAATTTCGTCTCTGGTTTTCTCTGTGAGCTTCTGTCACCTTTCATTTTTGGCACACACCAAGGATTCTAAGTGTCATTAGACCTCTTGGACTTAGGTTTCTGCATATGTTCAGCATCATCAGGAGAATTAGGCAAGATCCAGGTTTAGGTAGACCACAGACCATCTTGGGAAAAGGTGAAAAGTCAGGAGGTTATTGTGAGGTGATTCCATTAACTAGATAAAATGCAGCCTCAGAGGCCACACATCACCCCGCTCTGGAGCAGCCGAGACTCTGCACTAGAATACTCCCCCAACGTCTTCCAAGGCATCCTAACACCTCTATCTGCCTGAAAAGTCCTGGTCCCATTTGAAGTCACAGTTCAAATGCCCGTTTCTCAAAATGACCTTCACGGATTCAGTTCACCATACTTTGTCTTCCTTTCTCTGCTTCCTCCAGACTTTGATTTCATCCCTATCGTAGCATTCATTGCCATTTTTGCTGCACTCATTTTTTATATCCGTCTCTCAATAAGACTGTAGCTTCTGGGAAAAAAGATCAGTTTTATATCCAGTCTCTTATTGAATGAACTTCATAGAGCCATGAGGCTCTCGAATTTAGACAAGTACAGCATTTCTTACTCTTTCAGTATGTTCTATTTAAAAGTTCCTCATTATGTCCTGGGCCTAAGCCAACCTTAACATTAGATCTGATAGCCAGCTAATGAAGAAGAAGAAAAAGATCTACGTGCTCGGTTTTCCTCATTGCCTGTATCTTGAAGCAGGTCCCACTATTATCATCACTTCCATTCAATAATGGAGGTGGCTCATAAAGTACGCTGAAATGAACTGTTCACATGGGAGAGGGTTTCCAACTGGGGAGCATAATCCCCTAATTAGGAGACAAGGGAAATTGTTTCACACAAAATATCATCACATTTGGGAAGTGTATTTCATAGGAAGGAAGTTATTAAAGAGCATAGGTGAGTTTGACTAACACCTAAATTTATTTTTGGAACCAATCAAGAAAAGTAAATAAACACAAATGAGAATTCTCTTAAATTGTAGATCCCAATATTCTAATTACGTAGAAAAAGACATTGAGAACTCTGGGATCTTTTCGTTTCTACATAGATATTCAATTTCTCCTTGTTTGTAAATCTTTAATGATGGAGCAGATTTATGTGATGGATATGTTTTCCACAAGAACATTTTTATGATATGAACTCATGTCTTGTTTCTAAAGATAAAACTTTTAAACAAAGGAAAGAAAATTGTGAATTCTAAGGGCTATAAAATTTTAAAATGTTATTTAAACATGATAATGATATTAATTAACAAAAAAGAAAGATTTCTGAAAATAACAAGCTTTCTACCCTAACAAGGAACTTAAATGCTTAATGCTTTAAACTTAATTATGGTCACAATGCAACTCATGATTGTACCAGAGAGGTGGTAATCCGGATGATAAGAATGATAACAAGTTTATTATTGTTATTGAAGTGTTATTTTTAATTACAATATCTCTATGTACATATCACTTCAAGTTAAGTCTCTCCGCCACACACTTATAGATAATTACCAAACACTTACATGGATTTAAAATGGTTATAATCCTGAAAGATAAGGCAGCGCATGTCGTTAGAGTGAAACTTCCCTCCACTGCCCACTCACCACTGACGCCTCAGTTCCAGAAATGCAGCCAACACCTGCTAATTTAATGTGGTTTATCATCACTACTAAAATGTTAGAAAAAGTTAAACACAAGTGCCCATCTCTTCAAAAGTCACTAGAGTGTCAGCTCTCCTCTAAATAAATCATACAACTATTTTATAGGTTTTAATGACCAGATGTACTTTGCTTCCTCAATCATCTGATAGCATAAGAAACATCTGTTAGCTCTTCCAGAGAAGAATTAATTGTTTTTCTCCTTTCATTCTTTCTGAAGCTCATGGGAGTCAGGTCACACTAAGCAGCAGGAACAGAATAGAACTTTTCTGACTATGTTTATTTGAACCAATCAGCTGGAGGTCAATTACACAGCAGTAAAATTGACCAGGACCCAGGAGCATAGGTTGAAATTCAACTAATAAGTTCACCATACATCTTTACTGCAATTTTCCTGTAATCATTTTGCTGCTAAATTACAGATTCAAACACATGTTACTGTGCAAAGCTGTCTTTCCTCAAACACCCATTAGAGTTTTATCCTGTATGCTACTTCCTCTCATCTCCATTTCTTAAAAATTATACTGTGGTAAGAACACAACATGGGATCTACTCTCAACAGATTTTTTAACTGTACAATACAGTATTTGGTATCTATTCCCAATGTTGTACAGAGGATCTCTGGAATTTATTCATTCTGCATAATTGAAATTTTACACTTGTTAACAAATCCCTTTTCCCTCTGTCTTCCCTCCCTTAGCAACCACAATTCTATTTGCTTCCCTGAGTTTCATTCTTTTATTTATTTTAATATTTAAAAAAAGATTTTATTTACTTATTTGTAGAGAGAGGGGAAGGGAGAGACACATCCCCAACTGGGGATCTGGCCCACACAACCCAGGCAAGTGCCCTGACCAGGAATCAAACCGGCAACCCTTTGGTTCACAGGCTGGCACTCAATTCACTTAGCTACACCAGCCAGTGCTGATTCTTGTAAATATTATATACATGTGAAGTCATGCAGTATTTGTCCTTTTGTGAATGGCTTATTTAACTTCATACGATGTCCTCAAGGTTCTTTAATCCATCCATCTGTCAATGTTCATTTAAGGCGTTGTCACAATAGTGTTGCAATGAACATAAGAGCGCTATCTCTTTTAAATACTGATTTCAATTCTCTGGATAAATACCCAGACAGTGGGATTGCTGGCTCATATAGTGTTTTTCCTTTCGTTTTTAGAGGGACTTCCATACTGTTTCTAAAGCAGCTGCACTATTTTGCATTCCCAACAGTGCACAAGGGTTTCCGTTTTCCACAACCTTGCAATACTTGTCTTGTGATTCATTGATAATAGTAATCCAATTTGGTGCAAGGTTATACATTGTTGTGATTTTAATTTATGTTTCCCTGATGATTAGTGACATTGAGAATTTTTTCATATATCTGTTGGCTATTTATATGTTTTCTCTGGAGAAATATTTATTCCAGTCCTTAGCCCAGTTTTAAATTGGGTTATTGGTATTGTTGCTATTGAGTTCTAGCAATTTTTTAAATGCTCATATTTTGCCATGTGTAATGCACACCCACATTTTTGGCCCAAACTTTCAGGAAAAAAGGTTTTTGTTTTAATTTTTTGATTCAATTTTTATTTATTTATATTTAGATGCTTGGTTTTTGTATTATAAAGGAGTTTTAGCATTTATTTTTTTAACATATTATGGTACAAGAAATTTTATGTAACAAATAATTATAAAACACAAGAACGGATACACGGTATAAGAAATTTTATCTACCAGTAACAAATTTACACTATTTATGCATCATAAAAGGTAGATATGGAGTTAGTTCTCCCCATTTGTAATGCATATCCTTACTTTTCCCTCAAAAATGGGCCAAAAATGCACATTAACACAGCAAAATACAGTAGTTTGGAAACTAAACCTTTAACAGGTATGTGGTTTAGAAATATTTTCTCCCACTTGTATCTTGCTTTTTCACTCTATTGATTTTTCATTTTTTGTGCAGAGCCTTTCCAATTTGATGTAGTCACATTTATCTATTTTTTCATCTCTTCCATTCTGAAAAGAAAATGAAGATGGCCTACAGCTCCTGACCAGTCAGTCAGGTAGTGAATGTGCTAACCAGCCTATCACCTCCTCATTTCATTCATTGCGTATGTACGGAGGACCTGTGCATGCCAGGCACCGCTGAAGACACTGGGGATAATAGCGGTATAAATGACAGTTCCTGCCCACATGGAGCTTACCTTCTCTGACAACAGAGATAATAAAAAGGACAAAACAAAATAAATACATGTAGTCAAATATTAGACAGTGTTATTGAAAAAAATAAAACAAGAGAAAAAGGATAGAGAGAAATTAAATTGTTTCATTGTTTATATGTTAACTAATTCAATCCATATAACATTTTTTGCAAGATAAGTAACAAAGCAAATTAAATAGAATCATGAATACCCAAAGGGCTTAATCAATCATATTGAACACCTCAATATGATGTATTTACACTTATTCTACTTTCTATGTGAATTTAGCTCTGTTTCTGAACAAGAGAATTAGGAGGCATTTAACATGAACTGTCATATTTCCAAGGCGATTTTAATAGTACTGGAGTCTACTAAAAACATGAAATTACTGTCCTCAGGCTTATTTATATAAATATGTAGACATTTCAAAAATTTCCAAACTATTTTCAATATGCTCACTGAGATTATATTTAGTAACGTCTTTTATTATGTTTTCTTTTTACCTAATAATTACCTAACAACCAAATATGAATTAAAAAATTCTAAAAATATGACCAGTAGAATTGAGATAAATAGCAGTTAATAACATGGCTGAATGTATTAAGAAATATCCCTATTTTTATTATCTCATTTCCTGTATTAGGTGAAGCTTAGCAACCAGAACGACAGCTGTTCAGATGTGGCATCTGTTGAGTTTGGGAGATGACCATGCTCTCTGACCGCCTGTGTCCTCAGTTCCTGTTCTAGTGTAGGGGCACTTTGGGTTATTCACCATCACATACCGACAACACCGTGCAGCCATGACTCATTGGGTGGGTGACTTTGGTCTTCCTTTGGAAGATCAGTAAGCCTGTCTTAAAATGTGTTTAATAAGTTTTATTTATTTAGCTTTAATGAAGGCTAATGTATTTCACTGTCCTTAGTGCATAAGCTCATTGCAAGAGTCATTTTTCAAGATGTAGTTGTTGCCACAGTAATGGGGAATCTTTGACACCCATCCTTGAAAAGAGTCCTTTGGACAAGCCACAAACAAAGGGGACCACTAGTCTTGTTCTCTTTTCTTCTTCTTCTGCTACTAATTCCAATATTCCCTCGAGAGATCCTTAATATGAGGAAAAAAGCATGAATTAATTCATAGGGACCTTACAAAAGGTTCAACTTGCACACTTTGCAAAGAAAAGCACCAATGTTCATAGAGCAATATATACTAGAAAGAATTATTTCATAGAACCCTAATCTGAAAAAAAATCTGCTAATAAATTTCCAAAATATACTAACAGTTTATACATGTAAAAGGTCTTTCAATTTCACGTAAATGCTAGAAGAGAAAAAACTTACTTTAGCAGAATATTGTTTAGAATTTTTTTTCTCTGCCAAAAAACTACTTAAAGATTTTCTTCAGGGGACAAACTAAATTTTGATGATTTACATCTTTGCAATATTTTTATCAAGGTTAACATTGATGTCACTTTTCAAACTCTGGACAAATATTTCCCAAAGTAATATACTGATTCTATGCTATATAATTTTTCTTTGTGTAGTTTGATTAATCAAATATCTGTAATAATAGCTACTATGTATAAAAAAGATAACTTGTGTACATTATCTCATTCAATCTTTACACAAAGTTATGAAGAGATTATAAACCCCAGTTATAGTTGAGGAAATAAGGTTTAGACAGTTAAATGTTTTGTCCAAAATCACATAACTAGTTAGAGCTGGAATGGAGATTTGAACCAAATCTTTGATTGCCATGTCTTGTCATAATATTCTTATAACAATATTATTATATATAATAATGTATTAGAAAAATAATATATGAAATATTATATTATATAAAATATTATACACTCTTGAAACAAAGTTGACATGGGCCTTCAAAAATAAAAGATATTGAGTTAATTACTTTCAATATTCAGAGGATCTAGCATCAAACAAATAATGATGATAATGATAATAAATTTTGGCATGAGGGAAAATAACTAGAGGTAGGTACATTAGTGTTTCATTGCACTTAAGCCAAGAATAATCAGTGAGGTGTGGGGAGTTTGATTGTGAAGTACCGAGCAAAAATTTATCCTAAGAGTTTAGGAAGTCTAATATTTGGTTGAAACCATTTCCTCCTGTTGTTTTAACTACACTTCTCTTTTGTACGGGGTCTTTTCTAAGTACAGTTGGTGTTCCTTTTCTGTAACATCACATTAAAATCCTTGAAAGGCTACATTTTTTCTGTCTCTTTACAATTTGAAGCTGGATGTGCTAAGACTAAGTTACAGGGTATTCTATAAATTTGTTGGAAACCAAAAGGACAATGACCTTTTGATAAGCTTGGGGAAGTTTTTTGTCTTTCTCCCTCTGTTAAATATTCCTTATATTGCATATCACTGTAAAAAAATAAAAAAAAAGAAAACATGGTATTAAAATATAAACATGCAATACAGCTTGTTATTTAGAGTGTGATATTCTGCCTCACATGTTAAATGAATTTCAGAAAGAGGAAAGCATAGATGCATTTCTTCTTGTAATATTTGTATGAGATAGATACTTTTTAAAGTATATTTATTGATTATGCTATTACAGTTGAAACATTTTCCCCCTTTATTCCCCTTCACCTTGCACCCCCTTCCCATCAGCATTCACCCCCTTAGTTCATGTCCATGGGTCATACATATAAGGTCTTGGCTTCCCCGTTTTCTATACTATTCTTAACCTCCCCCAGCCTATTTTATACCTACCACTTGTGCTTCTTATTCCCTGTAACTTTTCCCCTATTCTTCCCACTCCACCTCCCTGCTTATATCCCTCCATGTGATCTCCATTTCTGTGATTCTGTTACTGTTCTAGTTGTTTGCTTATTTTGTTTTTATTTTTGTTTTTAGGTTCAGTTGTTGATATTTGTGAGTGTGTTGTCACTTTACTGTTCATATTTTTGATCATCTTCTTTTTCTTAGATAAGTCCCTTTAACATTTCATATGATAAGGGCTTAGTGATGATGAACTCCTTTAACTTGACCTTATGTGGAAAGTGCTTTATCTGCCCTTCCATTCTAAATGATAGCTTTGCTGGATAGAGTAATCTTGGATGTAACCTTGCCTTTCATGACTTGGAATACTTCTTTCCAGTTCCTTCTTGTCTGTAAGTTTTGTTTTGAGAAATCAGCTAATAGTCTTATGGGAACTCCTTTGTAGGTAACTGTCTTCTTTTCTCTTGACCCTTTTAATATTTTCTCCTTAACTTTCATATTGGGTAGTGTAATTATGATGTGCCGTGGTGTGTGCTTCCTTGGGTCCAACTTCTTTGGGACTCTCTGAGCTTCCTGGACTTCCTGGAAGTCTATTTCCTTTGCCAGATTGGGGAAGTTCTCCTTCATTATGTTTTTAAATAAGTTTTCGATGTCTTGCTCTTCCTCTTCTCCTTCTCGCACCCCTATGATTTGGATATTGGAATGTTTAAAGTTGGCCCAGAAGTTCCTAAGCCTCTTCTCATTTTTTTGAATTCTTGCTTCTTCATCCTTTTCCGGTTCAACATTTATTTCTTCCTTCTGTTCTAAATCATGATTTCAGTCCCAGGGTCCTTCCCTTCACTGTTGGTTCCCTGTGTCTTTTCCTTTATTTCACTTTGCATAGCCTTCACTTCTTCCTCTATTTTACAACCATACACAACCATTTCTGTGAGCACCCTGACTACCAGAGTTTTGAACTGTGCATCTGATAGGTTGGCTATCTCTTCATTGCTTAGTTCTATTTTTGGAGTTTTGATCTGTTCTTTAATTTGGACCATCTATTTTTGTCTCAGTGTACCTGTTATGTCACAAGTGGGGGTGCTTAGGTATTTGCCGGGGGTGGGGAGCAACCGACATCACTGCCTTATGGCGTTAGATGTGGGAGAGGGGTCAGAGAAGGAACAATGGCACTTGCTCGGCTCTCAGCAGCTTTCAGTCACTTCTACTGCTACCCAGAAACAAATTGGGCCCTTCTGGTGCTGATTCCCAGGTGGGTGGGCTTGTGTACAGCCTAGGACACTGTGGGTCTCTCCAATGAACTTTCCTGGGATGCTGGGAGCTCCTCCCAGCACCACAACCCGCACAGATTTTTACAGCCAGAGGTTTTGAGTCTCTCTCACTCCTTAGTTGTTCTTCTCCGTTTATTGGCTTGTGAATGTGGGACCATCCAGTCTGCCAGCCACTGCTTTGCCTTGTGTCCTCTCTACCCAGCTGCCTGTCTCCGCCACTCTTGCTGGTCTGGATGAATGTTTCTTCTTTAATTCCTTGGTTGTTGGACTTCCATACAGTTCAATTTCCTGGCAGTTCTGGTTATTTTTTGTTTTTAAATTTGTTGTTGTCCTTCTTTTGGTTGTGCAGTGAGGCAAAGTGTGTCTACCTCTGCCTCCATCTTGGCCAGAAGTCTGAGATAGGTACTTTTAAGCATGGCATCAAAGGGAGAAAACATTAAAAATGATTGATAAATTTGATTGCATAAAAATCTCCTTAAAAAAAAAGAAAAGAAATACAAGCAACGAACAGGTCGTGGTGTTTTGTTACTGGTTCTGAAATTGCGTGATGATGTATATTTGTGACTATTTTCTTGCAATGAACAGACTATTTGGTATGGATACCTGGCGTACTTTAACACTAAAGGAGATAATAACTTTCAGATCTGGACTTTTTTTTTCTTGAATTGTCTTTAGGTTTCTCTCTTCCATTTTTTCTGTTCTCCCTTTTCAAAATACTAATTTTACTGTTGGATTTTCTGTACTAGCCCTCTAATTTTCTTTTCTTTCTTACTTTCTACCTAGTTATCTTTTTGCTCTACTGTCTTGGGAAGTCCCTCAATTTTATCTTACATATCTTCTAATGAATTTTTCAATTCTGCTATCATATTTATAATTTCCATGAATTTTTTCTAATTATTGCTTATTGTTTTTTAGCATCCTGTTGTTAATTAATGGATACAATATAGCCAGTTTTACCTTATCATGTGTTTCTTTCAAGTTACTTTTGCTTTGGCCTTTGTTTCCTTAACAGACTGACATTCATATTTATGTTGGGACTCAAAAAAAGCTATATGAAAGCAAGCCATCAACTACTGGCTGTAAGATCTACTGGGTCATTTCCACAGTAAAACCCTGACATCTTTATCCTTAAATCTTTTCTATTGTGCTGTCCAGAATCCCAGAGGATACACTATAAATCAGCTTCCTAGAGAGAATAAGCCTGCCACCTAGCATTCTGTGACAGGAACATGGAAAGAAGACTGGGAAATCTGAATTCTTAAAAACTTTTATTTACACCCCCTTTTTACTACAGTGCCCCCTCCTAGATGAGACTATTTCCCAGTGAAAAGAGTAAACCTCCAGTTTTCCCTGGAAAGAGACAGTCTCCCAGTTACACAGAGTACAGGTGGAAACCAGAGGGTTCAAATCATTCATAATCTGATTTTCCAACAATTAACTGTATGTACCCCCTACCTCAACTGTACCTGGTATTACCAATTTCTGAGACTTTGGAGTTCATCCGTTGAAATTGGCATGCTTTGGGCTTTCTCCACAGCAATCTTAAAATATAATTTTCTCAAGTATAAGTCAGTTACTGCTCATCCATCTGCTTTCTAAATTCCAAAAATGTTTTTCTGATACTCCTAATTAATGCACTTAAAATCATTTTAGGTTTTTAGGAAGATTCAGAACTAAATGAAAATCTAATGAGCGATTCAACATACCATCTTCAACAAGGCAGACCTAATGATAAATTGCACACTTGAAAGGGTGAAGTCTGTATATACTTAATCATATGATTTAATTAAAAATGAACCAAACAATAGAGATAAATTGTCCAGGTACAAAAAACAAAGGAAATTAGGGTCAGGAACACAGATAGACAGCCCTTTATTATATCACAATGAAAATGTTATTTTATTGTTAAATAGATGCCTAGCTACATACAGAATTCAATCAGCAGAAACAAAGGAAATTAAAATTATATTTCTATACATAATCATTCTAAGAAGCTATGCTTATAAAATTGATCAAGCAGATTTATTATGAAAGATTAGAAGAATGTCAAATTTTTTACAGTGCTAAAACTTTTCAAATTATATAGTAGGTGATTTTTAGCAAATGTTCTAGATTAGTGCTTCTCAAATTTTATTGTGCATATGAATTACATGAGTATCTTGTTAAAATGACAATTCTGATTGAGTACCTGTGGAGAGGAACCTGATAATATTTTTAACAAGTTCTCAAGTAATTCTGAGGCTCCTAATCTATAGACCACACTTTGAGTAGATACCTAGCAATGAGATTTTTAAGAGCTTTTAAGATTATTCTAACATGCAAAATAGTTGGAAAGTCATTAATTTAATTCATTTTCTTCAAATCAGCAGTATTGGCAAAGCAGAGTATAACTTCATCAAGGTAATTTTGTAATAGGTAAGTTGAGTCATTTAAAAAAAAGCAAAATTCCTCCACAATTATTTTCCCTCTTTTTGATTTCCTTTCTTTAAAAAACCATTCATTCACTCAGACAGAAAACATTTATTGAGTATCTTCTCAGTGTTAGGTATTGCCCTAGGAGAAACAAAGGAAAATAAGACCTACCAACTAAAAAGGCAGGCAAGACAATAAATTCTATGGAAGTCCTATACTAAAGGTTTCGACAAAGTATTATGGAACTGCAGAGGCACCAGTGATTGCTCAGCAAGGCAGGAATAATGCTAAGGCATAATGTTATAAGGAAATCACATAGAAATTCACACTGGCTCCTTATCTCAATCTTGTTGTTTGTTCTTTTCACCCGATGTGCAATTCCCCTGACATGCTATTTTCCCTATAGGGTTGAGTTGAATAACGCATCCTTCTGCCGCATGCCACAGGTACCATCCTCTAAACAAGAACAACTCATGTGGTATTAAAAAACAAAATTCAATTAAGTAAATTTTAAAGATCTTATTGGCTTTATTCAGTGAATCAGGAATAAGATATCATGCCATCTGGCAGAGAGAAAGGAGACACAATGAGCTGTACAAAATGAGACTTTTATAAGCAGAAGAGCGGGGAACCGTTCTTTTAGGGGATGGAAGGGGTCCATCAGGCAGATGACCTCACTATTGCTGATTAGGTGGTTTCTGATTGACTTATTTAAGATTCCATTTCTGAGAGAATTGAAACTGTAATTAAATTATGCTCAGTTTGGTGATGTGGAGATTTAGCATAAGTCACTCCATTTTGGGCCTGTTGTCTTTTAATAATTGCTGTCATATGATACATTTGAACTATGCTTTGAGACAGGCAGAGGTGAAATTCGTCACATTATCTACATATCTTATAACAAATCTGTAAAGCTATTTAAAGACAATTTTTAAGAAGAAATATACCCAATCATCTGGTATTATCTCGATACCTGCATTAAGGGTGGAGGAAGAAAGATTATAGGACCAATGCATGGAAATGTATACTTGTCTCTGCATCACCCCGCTTAGCTTTTATTTCTCCCCGATTTTAGATTACTCAGAGGAAGATCCAGAATAAGTTCTTTAGACTGCATTACATGAAATCCCACTCAAAAATAATAGCCATAGAGTAGGCATATCAATCCATTCTTCCCGTCCACATCAAAGAGTAGGTTGTGCATACCCTTCCATTCAACAGGGAAAAAATAGCATGGAAAAAACAAAATTCACGCTGAAATCCAAAAAACATATCTGTAGAAATCTTTTTTTTTTAAATAAGGAATTCAAAAATATTTAAAAAATGTCCTAAAATATGAGAAAAATTCACCCCATGAAAAAGGATATATGTTTTTTATGTATATGCACTGTAGTGTACAGAGTACAATAGAACTTATAAAGCATTCCGTTAATTATATTATACCATATATTCCATATCCTTTATCCATTATACTTCTGCTATGTTGTTATGCTTTCTGTCTTTAATTCCTCTTTATTTTCTATTCTATACAATATGGAAACTATTTTATTTTTTTTTTGCTTGTATGCAGCATTCTAAATAAACATTATTGTTTTTATTCTAAAATTTATCATCATTTTTATTGTGGTAAAAATATATAACATAAAATTTGTTATTGTAACCATATGAAGTGTATGGTTCTGTGGCATTAAGTACATTCCCATTGCTGTGCAACAGTCCCCAGCATCCATCTCCAGAGCTTTTCTATCACCTTCGGCTAAAACTCTTTACCCACTAAGCACTAAGTCCCTATCGCCCCCTCCAGCCCCTGGCAACAGGGATTCTACTTCTGTTCCTATGAATCTGACCACTCTAGGAACCTCATATAAGTGAAATCATAGAGTATTTGTGTTTTTGTGACAGGTTTATTTTACTTAGCATAATGTTCCCAAGGTTCATGCATATTACATGTGTATGAAAACTCTCTTCCTTTTTAAGGCAGAATAATATTCCATTATATGAACATACCATAGTTTGTTCATTCTTTCATCCATTGATGGACACTTGAGTTGCTTCCATCTCCTGGTTTTGGTGAATGATGCTGCTATGAATGGATGTACCAATATCTGTTTGAGTTTCTACTTTCACTTATTTTGCATATGTATGCAGAAGTGAAAATTTCAAGACCTTTTAGTAATTCTACATTTAATATTTTTGAGGAACCATCACACTACTTCCACAGTGGTTGTACCATTTTACAGTTTCATCAGCAATATACAAGTGTCCCAGTTTCTTTACATCCTCACCAACCCTTATTTTCTGCTGTTTTTGATAATTAGCCCATTTAATGGGTATAAAGTAGTATTTCATTGTGATTTTGATTTATGTATACCTAATGAATTAATGATGTTAAAAAACTATTCATGTTCCTATTGAACATTTACATCTTCTTTGTGAAATGTTTTTTTGAATCCTTTGCTAATTTTAATCTAGTTTATTGTTTTTATTGTTGTTGAGTTATAATTTTTATATTCTAGATGCTAATCCTCTATCAGTATATGATTAATAAATACTTTTGCCATTCTGTGGGTTACCTTTTACCCTGTTGATTGTATCCTTTGAATTCCAACTTACCAATTTTTTTCTTTTGTTGCCTATGTTTTTGATATTACATCCAAGAAATTTTTGTCAAATTCAGTGCCATGAAGTTTTTCCCAAGTGTTTTTTTTTTTTTAATGAGTTTGGTAGTTTATCTCTTATGTTTAGGTCTTTTGATCATTTGATCATTTTGAGTTAATTTTTATATATGGCATAAGATAAAAATCCAACTTCATTCTTTTGTATGTGGATATTCAGTTTTTCCAACACTGCTTCTTGCAAAGATTCTCCTTTCACCATTTTATGGTCTTGAGATTGTTGTTGAAGATCTATTGACTATACATGTGAAGATTTAGTTCCAGGATTTCTATTTTATTTCATTTGTCTATATGTCTGTCTTTTAGCCAGCACCATACTGTTTTGATTACAGTAGCTTTATAGCATGTTTTTAAATTAAGAAAGTTGTCACTTTCAATGTTGTTCTTCCTTTTCAAGATTGCCTATTTAGGGCTCCTTGAATTCCATATAAATTTCAAGATGAATTTATTTCTGCAAAAAAAAGTTCTGTTAGAATTTTGATAGAAATCGCAGGAAATCTGTAGATTTCTTGGGGTAGTATTGACATCTTAACAATATTAAGTTTTTCAACCATGAACACATAAATGGAATATCTTTCTATTAAATTGCATCTTCTTTAATTGCTTTCAGCAATGTTGTATAATTTTAGTGTACAAGTCATTCACCTCCTCAATTAAGTTTATTCCTAATATTTTATAATCTTGATGCTATTGTAAATAGAATCATTTTTTAAAATTTCTTTCTTGGATTGATTTTTGTTAATATGTAGAAACACAACAGATTTATGTATGTTAAATTTGTATAATATATTGAAACTGCTGAATTTGATTATTAGTGAGGTGGTTTGTGTATGTGTGTGTAATCTGGAGTTTTGTACGTATAAGATCATATTTTCTACAGGCAGGGGATTTTAGTTCTTCCTTTCCAATTTGGGTGTCTCTTATTTCTTTTCTTTCTTTTTTTTTTTTTTTTTGCCTAATTGCCTTGACTTGGACACCAAGTACTGTGTTGAACAGAAGTGGCAAAAGCAGTCATCCTTGACTCATTCCTGATCTTAGAGCAAAAGCTTCAGTTTTTCCCTATTAAATATGATGTCAGTTGAGGATTTTTCATATTGAGTCTATATTATATAAGATGGTTTCCTTCTGTTCATAGTTCTTTGAGTATTTTTTTTATCATGAGATGTGCTTTTTCTATATGAGATGATCATATTTTTTCCTTCATCCTGCTAATTGATATATTTGCTTGATTTTTAATGTTGAAACAGCCTTTCATTCCAGGAATACAGTCCACCTGGTCATGGTATATGGTCATATGTTACTGAATTCAGTTTGTTAGTATTTTGTTGAGAATATTTGGATCAATAGTCATCAAGGATATCTGTATGCATTTTTCTTAGTGTTTCTGTCTGGTTTTGGCTTCAGGGTAATGTTAGCCTCATGGAATGAATGAGGATGTGTTATCTCTTCAATTTATTAGACTACTTTAAGGATAATTAGGTTAATTCTTTGTTAAATGTTTAGTAGAATTTATCAGTGAAGCCACCTGGTCCTAGGCTTTTGTTGAGGGGAGAAGAGGGAGTGTATAATTTAATTATCTTACTAGTTTTAGGTCTATTCAGATTTCTTATTTCTTTACGATTCAGTTTTGGTAGATTGTGTATTTCTTGAACTTTGTTTATTTAGTCTAAATTATCTGATTTTGCCATAAAACTGTTTATACTATGCCTATAAAATTCTTTTGATTACTACACAATCGGTAGTGATGTCCCTCTTTCACTCCAATTTTTTTCTTTTTTATCTTATTCAGTCTAGCTAAAGATTTATCAAGCTCATTGTATAGTTTGAGTTCTTAATGTTATTCTTAATCATACACAAACACTTTTATTCCTCTTCTTAAACTCATAGACATGGATTATTACATTTTATTGTCTTATAGTTTAAATATTTTCTTTTAAGAATAAGTTGTTTTAGTTGAATTATTTTTATCCAGATTTGCAACATTCATTTATACAGCTTCCTGTTTAATTAGTGTCATGGTTCACAGTCAGTCATTCTATAGCAAATTGAAATTTTAATTCCACTTAAACATCTTATCTATTTATTTACATATTAAAAGTCATTTCTTAAGACAGAGCTGGCATATGTTGGTGGTATATTTTCTGACCCTTTACATTTGAAAAATTAATTCTGTAGCTTTCACACGGTCCTTCTAATTTCTGAAGAAGTTTCTCCCTCCTAAGTGTTGTGGCAGACACAAGAATGAGGTTAGCTGAATTTTTTCTCTGTAGGTGTCACCTGCCTAAATACTAATAGAACTTATTTATACTTACTATGCTAGCAAAAATTTAGTTGAAGGTCTGTTTGTAAATTTCTTTTCCTGAAACTTACTGAGTTCTTTTGTCTGGTTATTAAAGTGTATTTTAGTTCAGACAAGTTTTCTTCTATCAGATACTTGATAAGAGATTATATTCTCAAATAATTTTCAGGGCCTCATCACTACCTTTTGAAATACTAAAAATATATACCATATAATATTTACTTATGTAGCTATTTATATCAAGCCACATAAAATATCAACAATTCCTAAAACTGGAAATTGTACAGTTTCCATTTGTGATCACCAATGCGTTAAATTTTAAAATGAATAAGAAATTAAGCTAAGACATAACTAACCAGTAGGAAATTTCAAGAGATCTAACACAACTCTTGCATTAATCAGAATATAAAAAAGACAATATATTTTCTTCTCACCATATAAAACACAAAGGAATCGAAGGCATGAGTATAATTATATTCAGAACAGAAGCTAAAGTTATTTCAAAGAACTTTGTTTATAAAGTGCATCCACCTTAACAGACTTAAAAATTTGTTTTCTTAAACTCTCAAGGAACAGATAATTCTTACATATAAAATGTTTGAAAAAAATAGCTATTATGCTAATGCCAAAACCTAATAATACACTTTAAAAACGAAGCAAGCCAGTCTCACTGATGAATATAAGTACTACATTCTGAAGAACATTTTAGCAAATTGAATCCAGCAGTCTCTCATAAAATAATATAATACATAGCCAATTTTATTTCAGAAATACAAGATGTACTGCATCCCTCCTTCTCAGCAGTTGATCTTGCTTCTTACTTCACTCAGAAGACAAGCTCATGCAGTACAAACATTCTGAACTTTTTTTTTTAAATATTAAGTGTCTCTGCAATGCTAACCCTCCAGCTGGTCTTTTAATCCCAACTCTTCTTGATTCTGTTAGTACTTTTCCCATCATTGTATTCCCACTTCAGTTTCCCACATCTTCAATGAGACCTCTCCATCGACTCATTCCTTTACATCTGCTACATCAAGCTATGACTAATTCTTCTTCTCTTTATAGAATTAGTTTTCTACTTCACTCCCTTACCATGGACTCATTTCTTAACCATCTGCAATTTATATCCTGTTCCACTTTTGTCCCACTTCCCTCAGTATCTCCAACATCCCACTTGTCCAAACGAGTCGAATTTTCTCATACTCCGCCGTCACTGACTGATCTACAAAATCAATGCTGTTGACCACCCTCCTTTGCCTACAGTGACTCCACTCTTCCTGATCCTTCTTCTGTCTCTCAGAATGTGTTTCTCGTGCTTTTTTGCAGGTTCCTCTTCTCGATTCATTCATGTAAAACAAAGTGCCTGTCATTGGTCCCCCTCTCACCCAATTCTCCCATCCTACTGCACTTATTCACTTTTGAGTTTGAAAAACACTACCATGTGAATGTATGTTGCTATATCAGCAAGTAATTAAATAAGTTATGGAAAGTACCCTGAAAAGGCCCTGAGGATAAGGCAATTTCCAGACACCTGTCTACTTCATTTTTCCCACTCTTGTACAATTCTTTCTTTTTTTAATTTTCATTTTTCAAGTCCTTTTCTATTTTGACTTCTAGATCCAAAATTTCTATTCCTTTCCAGACACACTGGTAGCATGCCTGCCTCCCAAACTTGGGTCGTGCCATACACAGAAATGCATCCCACCATTCTAATTCATTTTCTGAATCCTTGAATACTGTAATACAACCTTCACACCACTACCAAAGTTATTTTTCTAAAGCATGAATAACACCAGGATGTCTCTCACAAAAATCTTCAATAGTCACGTTGCTATCCTGTTGTTTCACTTTTAGATTACGTACATAGTTGGGTACTACAGTCAGTTTGCATGTGCTTATATTCTCCAACTAGCCTGTAACTCCTTGAAAGCAAGTTCTAGGCTTGCCCCACATATATCTCCACAAAATTTCTTGGCATTTACATAGTAGAAGCTCAATAAACATTTGTAGGTAGGTTGATGGACGGATGGATGGATGAAATTATGACAAATAGATAACATTTTCCCCTACAATTGATTTTGCAAACAACCTCATTAACATTCCTCTAATCAAATTTAATAATGCTCACGTAAACCTTTACTGAGTTCACTTGTTTTAACCTTTACTGAGTTCATTTATCACACCAGAAAGCAGAGTAAAAATCTATAAGTGACAAAAGCAATTTTAGGAGCTAAAATTATGATCTGTTTAATCCCAAATCAGAGCCTGACTTTTTATCTCCTCTGATAAAATAACTTTGTCAGAAGCTGAGTAAACATAGAGCAATATTTAGCTAATAGGAGTATTTTCTTAGTTAACAGGGTTAATCAGAGAAGAGAAGCTATTTAATTAAGCAAGGTTCTTGCCCCAACTCTACCAGTAGCTATTAAAGACTGTGTTTACTTCCCCTTGAACTTTCCAAATTAGATCTCAGCCGATCCATTGATATTTCCTTCTATAATACTAAACAGCTTGCTAAGCCTGTCTCCTTCCTGCGGGAAGTTAATTTTTTAAAAAATCTACCAAATAATCTCCTGTATTAAGATAAATGGTTAATTAGATAATCTGAAAACTAATGAGGTAGATAATGTGTTTCGACAGAAGCCACAGGTCATGTTCTAACTTTTGGATAAAACCTAACTACCAAATAAATTTATAAAAATATATACAAAATCCTGAATAAGAGTATATATTTGAACTGAAAAGTACACACTTTCTTGCAAGAGAAACCTTATACTTTTACGAGAAATATTATTACTATAGGTAGCAGCTAGAAATGAGCCGCCAGAGGGAAAATAAACCAGGGCCCTCGCCTTACCAATGCAAGAACTTAAAACAGGGGCTGGAAACAAAAGGAAGACCTGCCTCACCAACTGACTCAGCAGTCCTGAGCCTGGCTGGAAAAGATTGCTGGGTGCTCCGAACATTCTAAGCAGGGACAGTGCGGGAGGAGGGGCGTTCTTGAGGCTCTGCTGGGAAAGGGAGCCTCTGTAGCAATTTCACTGGGACAAACAGCCTTTACTCACTGAGAAGGAAAGCCTTGGTAGCCGTACATTATTCCCAAGGTTTGGAAGGGGGAGAAGGTGAGCAACCTAGAAGCTGACTAAGGTATATAACCCTTGAATCCCAATAGTTGGCGTACTTAGATTAGCTAAGTACCCACTTGTAGCTTCAGCTCAAGTGGAACGAACTTACTAACAACTTTATTTTCTCCATACATGGGGCATTTAGACTAGCTGGGTGCCTGCCTGTAGTTACGAGCTGCTGTGTTTCATAAATAATCTCACGTCCACTATGTGTGTTCATCTCTCGCTTGAAATCCTTCTCTTGCCAGCGAGACCAGAACCGAGCAACAAGCTCGGGGTTGGAGGGGGGGCCTCCTGACTCGGATCTCTCCCCATGTAACGATGTGAGCACTTGATGGTTAAACACATTTTTACTTAACACTTTGAAAAACCTTATAAACGTGGGGTGGGGGGGAGACTTTTTCTTCTGTTTACATTTACAATAAAATATGGCACAGAATTGAAAATAATTCTGAAGGAAACGAACATTAAGTCATCAGACTCTTAGTGTTGAGAACAAGGGGATGAGTTACCTTTTAATCGACTTGCCTAAAGGTTAACATCCGAACCCTGACATCTGCCCCCTGCAGGCTGTTCTCATGCAGCGTGCTTATCTAAACTACAAGCTGACGTCCCACACACAACTTGGAAAAGAAAGTATAGGCCCAACAGATGTGTAGTATGCTTTACCCACTAATCTGGCAGACCTAGAAAAATTATTTCCCATAACACATTTTGTATACTGTGGAAATCTCAGTGCCAGAATTGCTGCTGGCTCATTAAAACCCATGGAAAAATCTGAAAAGTATATATTAGCCCAGCAGGCCTTTCCCTGGAATGAATATTTCAGAATAAGCACAAAAATTTGGTGTGTGGTTACTTAAATTCCTATTTGTATATCCAATACAATGTATCCATAGAACCAAATAAAATAACCCGTGTGGAATTCGAATGGCTCAAACAAGCACAAGTGCCAGTACTGCATACAACATGAAATTTTCTCCCCATTCACAGATGTTATTAATAGCATTAGAATTAACTAAACAACTAAAAAGCAACATCTAGTAACTAGTTTTGACACTTGATATCCCTGATAATCACTGCCACTCTCCTCCATTTACATATTTTGGAAGTCATTAAATGTTTGCCAATTGAAACTTTTAGAAAGCATATCCATTATGTTAAGTAAACTATGCTAATACTAAAAATAAAGGAGATTGCAGAGAAAGCAATTTTCCTGGATTCTCATATCCTGGTTTCTGTTTGTCCTGCTATGTTTCTAAAGAAGACTCTAATGGCCTCCCTTGCAGCATATTGCAATAATCCCATTTATTTATTTATTTATTTTTATTCTTTTTCCCACCTGTCTCTACCTCAATCAATACTGTTACTACAGCAATTTTCCTATGCATTTATTTGGTATCATCACTTTCTTGCAAAACATGTTTAGTGACTTTCCGATGTCTAAGAATATACTTTGAATTCTTTAACCTAACCTTCAGTTCTCCAAAGTCAAATAAATTCCCAAAGTTGCATTATTTCCAATAACATTTACTGACTTAAAAAATGAAGCTTATAGGTACCCAAAATACACCTTTTTTCTTTTACACTTTCCTCTTCATTAATTTAAAACGTTTTTCCTTTCCTCTCTAAATTGCTAAAGCTTATCTTTTAAGAATCAACATACTAATTTACCTAAAACTCTCCCTCTTGATTATAATGATGTTTCTGTCAGCTGAAATAGAGCAATTGTAGGCTGTAAAGCCTTTCAACCCAGCAATTCCACTGCTGGGATTATACCCTAAGAACCCTGAAAAACCAACTCAAAAGAACCTATGCACTCCAATGTTCACAGCAGCACAATTCACAATAGCCAAGTGCTGGAAACAACCTAAGTGCCCATCTACAAATGAATGGATCAAGAAACTATGGTACATTTACACAATGGAATTCTACGCAGCAG
>PVJI01008443.1:30262-71032 GCA_004026765.1 Micronycteris hirsuta
ACCCTTTGCAACAGCATGGATGGAACTGGAGTGCATTATGCTAAGTGAAATAAGCCAGGAGGTGAGGGACAGATACCATATGATCTCACCTTTAACTGGAACATAATCAACAAAAAAAAAGCAAGAAAAACATAACCAGAGACATTGAAATTAACAACAGTCTGACAGTGGCCAGAGGGGTGGGGGGAGGGGACAATGGGGAGAAGGGTTTTCAGGAACCACTATAGAGGAAATATGGACAGAACCAAGGGGGAGGATGGAGGCAAGGAAGGGAGGTGGGGTTGGAGGAGGTGGGGGGAAGGGAGGGGAGAGGATGCAGACAACTGTAATTGAAAAACAATAAAGTAATTATTAAAAAAATAATAAAAATATTTATTGAGGATTTTTTATGCTGTTCTAACTCTCCTATTATTCTCTTGAAATGTTATTGAAATTTTGTGTTAAATATTGTATTCAAATTTATCTTTAAATTATGCATTAAAATTTATATTAAACTTTGAAATATTATTTAAGTTTTAGGTGGTGACTTTTCCAGCTAGATGAAAAAGATTTGGAGGCAGAGTTTTATGCTTTTTGTATCTCCTCTAGCGGTGAGTACATGTAGTATCTGTGCCCCTACCAACTTGCTGACCTGGTTGAAAATGAAATTTACTGTGCCTATGTTTCAGAGATTATTGTTAAAAATTAAAGATGAACACATGCACGTATACCCCTCTATACACACACAAATCTAAAAGCATATACATCCGAGGTTATTTTTTATTATTTATTATGAAAAAATTGTAAGCACATACAAAAACATAGGATGGCATACTGAATCCCCATTGACTCATTATCCAGCCTCGACAATGATTAATTTACAACTAGTCTTGTTCCACCTTATACCTAGACATCCCTTTCCTCAGTGTATTGTTTAAAACCAAATCCCAGATATCATATCAACATCAGAAATATTTTTAAAATGCACTAGCAATAAAATATACAACCAAGTAGTAAGTGGATTATTGGACTGGCAATATCTGAAACATGCATTATCAGTCAGATGTGTACTTTGCCAGAGCATGTGCAGAGGGAGTGTGTGAGGCATCCTGATGGTAGAGGTTGCAACGTGAGGGGGAACTAAGAGACTGGACTTCATAGGAGCAGTCTCTCTCTGTCTCTTGACTTTTAATTGAATGTATTGGAGTAACATTGATTAATAAAATTATATTGCTTTCAGGTACACAATTCTATAATATATCATCTGTATATCATATTGTGTGTTCACCACCCCAAGTCAAGTCTCTTATCACTCATTACCCGCCCCCACCTTTATCCTCTTCTATCTCCCCCATCCCCTCTTCCCTCTTTGTGAGGAAAGACAAAGGGCAGGAGAGAAGAGGCAGAGCAAGGGGAGGGGGTGGAGTCAGAACAATGGGAGGTAGGAAATACAAGAGCTTGTTTATGAAGTGCTGGAAGGATCCAGGAGGGCAGGAGTCAGGGAGAGAAAGAAGGAGGAAGGCAGGCAGAGAGAACGATTAAAAATATAGAGAGGTGTTGATGCGGATTCTAAAAGATATGAAAGGGAATCAGCAAAACAATTGTAGGACGGAATATGAGCAGAAAATGAAGCTCCTCTCTTCTGAGGCTGAGGAATAGGAAGTGAGAGTAAAAGGCAACGTCACTTTGTACTGTGAACGACCAAAATAATTCATTATTGGAGGCCTCAATTTTCAACAGGAGAAAGAACAGATTGATGTTGTAAGGGACTAGGGAAAACTAAAGGACTTGCAGTGGTTCTTTGGGGAAATGACAATAAGAGCCTGCAGAGACAAGTGAAACCACTGCTGAGTGTGGCCACAGCGAACACTAGTGTGATGTCCCACCACAGACAACTAAGCCCAGTGAAAGCTCTGCTTGACCTAGTCTAGAGAACGTGCTACTCAATAAAACTAATCTGCCATAGCAGGCTGGGTGACTGTCAAACAGGAGACAATTTTCTCACCAGAGAAATTGTTGTCCTCAAAGTATTTTCTCATAATCTCATTTAATTCTCTAAAGATGTCAATTAAATCCATTTGATCTAGTGTGTCATTTAGGGCCACTGTCTCCTTGTTGCATTTCTGTCTGGAAGATCTATCCACTGAAGTCAACAAGGTGTCAAAATCCCTGACCATGACGGTAATTCTGTGAATCTCTCCCTTTTATGTCTATGAAGATTTGCTTCACATACTTAGGTGCTCCTATGTTGGGTTCATAAATGTTTACTAGGGTTATATCCTCTTGTTGGATTGTTCCCTTTATCATTATATAGTGTTCTTCTTTGTCTCTTACTATAGCCTTGGTTTTAAAGTCTATTTTTTCAGATAAAAGTACTGCTACCCCAGCTTTTCTTTCCCTTTTCATTTGCATAAAACATGTTTTCCATCCCTTTACTTTTAGTATGTGTGTATCTTTCAGTCTAAGATGTGTCTCTTGGAGGCCGTATATATATATGGGTCTTGTTTTCTTATCCATTCAGCTATCCTATGTCTTTTGGTTAGATCATTTAAGCCATTTATATTTAAGATGATTTATTGATAGATATGTAGTTAGTGCCATTTTGTTGTTAGACTATTTTCCTCTGTCTTTTTCTTTCTCTTTTTCTTCTTAAAGCAAGCCCTTTAACATTTGTTGCAGTACTGATTTGGTGTTAACAAACACCTTTAGTTTTTTCTTGTCTGGCAAGCTCCTTATTTCTCCTTCAATTTTAAATGATAGCTTTGCTGTGTAAAGTAGCCTTGGTTTTATGTCCTTGCTTTTTATCACCTTAAATATTTCACATCACTCCCTTCTGGCCTGAAATGTTTCTGTTGAGAAATCAGATGAGAGTCTAACTGCAGCTCCCTTGTGTGTAACTACCTGGTTTTCCCTGTGGCTTTTAGGGTTCTCTCCCTGTCTTCAAGCCTTGTCATTTTCATTATAATCTGACTCGTTGGGTCCAAATTGTTTGGGACTCTCTGAGCTTCCTGGACTTTTGTGTCTTTTTCCTTCACCAGATTAGGGAAGTTTTTTGGTCATCATATCTTCTAATAGGTTCTTGATCCTTTGTTCACTCTCTTTTCCTTCTGATATTCCCATGATAGGGATGTTGTTATGCTTCACATTGTCCAAAATGTTTCTTAGGCTGTCCTCATGTTTTAAAATTCTTTTTTCTCTTTGCTGCTCTACCTTGGTGCTTTTTTCCTACCTTTGCTTCCAAATCACTGATTTGATTCTTGGCTTCATCTAACTTACTGTTTATTCCTTCCATTTATTTCATATTTTATTTATAAAATATTTATTTCATATATTGCATTCCTTATTTCTGACTGGTTCTTTTTTATGTTTTTTATGACATTTTCATGTTGTTGAGTATTCCTTGTAATCATTTCTAAAATCTCTGTCTCATAAATTGCTTGCCTCTATTTCATGTAGCTCTGATTCTGGAGAATTCTCTTTTTCTTTTTCTTACAATCAGAAACAGGGACGTCTGCTTTCACCTCTCGTATTCAACATAGAGCTGGAAGTCTTAGCCACAGCAATTAGATAGTAAGAAGAAATAAAAGGTATCCAAATTGGAAAGGAAGAAGTAAAACTATCTTTATTTGCAGATGACATGATACTGCGCAGAGAGCCACAAAGATTCCACCAAGAAACTACTAGAACTCATAAATGAATTTAGCAAAGTAGCAGGGTACAAAATTAACATCCAGAAGTTAGTTGCATTTTTATATGCCAATAATGAACTAACCGACAGGGAAATTAAGAAAAAAATCCTATTCACAATTGCTTCAAAAAGAATAAAATACCTAAGAATAAACCTAACCAAGGATGTAAAAGATCTGTACTTGGAAAATTATTAGACACTGAATAAAGAAATTGAAGATGATACAAATAAGTGGAACCACGTATGATGTTCATGGTAAGAAGAATTAACATCATTCTAATGTCTATGCAACCCCAAGCAATCTGTACATTCAATGCAATTCCCATCAAGATTCCAGTGATGTATTTCACAGAACTAGAACAAGTATTTCAGAAATTTATATGAAACCACAAAAGGTCATGAAGGGCAACAGTGATCTTGAGAAGAAAGAACAAAGTTGGAGGAATCACACTACATAATATGAAACTATACTATAAGTCCATAGTAATTGAAACAGCATGGTACTGGCATAAAAGCAGACACATAGATTAATGGAAGAGAATATAGAGCCCAGAAATAAATCCACATCTTCATAGTCAATTAATGTTTGACAGAGGAAGCAAGCACATATAGTGGGCTAAATATAGTTTATTCAATAAATAGTGTTGGGATAATTGGATAGATACATGCAGAAAAATGGAACTAGACCAACTTCTTACACCAAACACAAAAAATAAATTCAAAGTGGATCAAATACTTAAATGTTAGTCCAAAACCATAAAAATCCTAGAAGAAAATATAGGTAGTAAAATCTTGGACATTGCTCATAGCAATATTTTGTGGGATATACCTCACCAGGCAAGGGAAATAAAAGACAAAATAAACAAACGGGACTACATCAAATTAAATTTTTTTTTTTTTTGCACAGCAAAGGAAATCATCAACAAAAAACTACAACCCGCAGAATGGGAGAACGTATTTGCCAATAAATGTGAGAAGGGGTTAATATGCAAAATTTAGCCCTGGCTGTATAGCTCAGTGGATTGAGCGTGGGCCTGCAAACCAAAGGTCACTGGTTCAATTCCCAGTCAGGAAACTTGCCTAGGTTGCGGGCCAGGTCCCCAGTAGGGAGTGTGTGAGAAGCAACCATGCACTGATGTTTCTCTCCCTCTCTTTCTCCTTCCCTTTCCCTAAGCCTATGAAAACAAATAAAATCTTTTAAAAAATTTGTAAAGAACTTGCAAAACTCAACACTAAACCCCCCCCCAAAACAATTAAAAAATTGACAAAGGACCTGAATAGACTTCTCCAAAGAGGACATCAGATTGCCAATAGAGACATGAAAAGATGCTCAAAGTCACTGATCATAAGAGAAATGCTAATTAAATCCCAACGAGATACCGTCTGACACCTGTCAGAATGGCTAACATCAATAAATCAACAAACAACAAGTGCTGGTGAGGATGTGGAGAAAGGGAAAACTATTTTCACTGTTGGTGGGAATGCAGATTTTCGTCACCACTGTGGACGGTAATGTGGAGATATTTCAAAAAATCAAAAATGGGTCTGCATTTTGATTCAGCTATCCCACTTCTGGGAATATATCTGAAGGAACGCAAAACACTAATTTGAAAGAATATAAGCACCCCTGTATTCATTGCAGCATTATTTACAGTTGCCAAGGTACGGAAGCAGCCCAAGTGTCCATCAATAGATGAGTGGATAAAACAACTATGAGATATTTACACAATGGAATACTACTGGGACATAAAAAGGACACAATTTTTACCCTTTCCAACAGTATGGATAACTTTGTGACCTGGAGAACTTTGCGCTAAGTGAAATAAGCTAATAATCAGAGAAAGACAAATACTATATGACTTAACTCACATACGGAATCTAATGAACAAACTGAGTTAGCAAGGAAAATGAGGACAGACTCATAGATGGAGAGCAGGATGACACCTTGAGGGTAGGGGGAGGTTACAGGGTGGAAGGATTGAACAAAAAAGAAAAAGGACTCATGGACCCGGACACAGTGTGGTAAGTACTGGGGCAGTGGGGTATAAGGCAGTAATAGGAAAAATTCAATAAATATTAAATTAAAAAACTAAATTAATTAAAATTTTAAAGAAGAAATTGGGACTACCACACATTCTTTTGTTCACCATGCTACACCTTTTCTTGTCTTAATTCACATATTTCTACCTTCTGCTAGAAAGGTAATGGCATTTATTAAGAGGATTATTAATCTAATGTTACACTTTCACCTATACTACAAAACACACATAATGCCCTAGAAATAACATTTAATATAGTAATTTTGGCAATTTGTTGATAAGTGTATTCAGGCAATCTGGGGCTGAGAGGCCCATCTGAGCTCTTCCTCCACTTATTGATAAAGACCATCCATCACTCCCCAGCAGGTGAGAGCTAAGACAGTATAAAACTGTGAGCTGTGCATGATGTACGAAACCTCACCGCTATTGCAATAGCCTCTCACCCAAGGTCTTTGTTCCAGACTTCCCTCTGGTAGGAACTTTCCTCTGTACAGCAATATCATTCACATCTGTTGTTTTACAAATGTGGCCAGCACAGCGCAATGAGGTCAAATCGCTTACCCAATGATACAGCTGCTGGATCTGAGACCAGAATGTGGGCTTTAGTGTTTCTTCCAAGTCCGACTCTTTGTGGTCTGTCTTGTTTTTAAAAATGCAGCTTAACTCCTGAAAACAGAAAACATGGTTTTTGCTAACCTTGTTTATTGCAATTAAATGCTCCTTGGATTTCATTGTATAGGAATGTAACCCGTATTGCTGTACTCCATACTCAAACATATACGCGTGCTGTCTCATTCAGTAGTACACACAGTAATAGTTTCCTTCAAATGAGACACATATATGAATGGGGTGATTGGTCTTTAAAAAGATACTTCTACTTCATGCACAGGACAGCTAAATTTAGTACAAATTAAAAATGCTTTGAAATAAAATAGTCTTCCATCAACATTTTTTATGTCTTTTGGATGCTGTTGCAGTAGAGTTACTTAGAAAATCTGTGTCTTATTTGGTAAAAAAGTGTTTTAGGGTACTGGGTAAATCTGCCAAACCCAGATCTGAAAACCTTCTATCCTTCTCATCTTCAGGAATCTAATGCAATAGCCCTGGGAGCTTTGTGTATATTCTAATTTTAAAGAATAATGAAACTGGCAAGATGAAAGCCTTGTATTTCACAATTATTGTTAATAATAGCTATACTCTACATTTTTTAGTGCCATTCTGAGTGCCATTTGTGAAAGAATAAGAATGTGGTATTTAACACCCTGCCTGGTGTGGCTCAGTGGATTGAGCGCTGGCCTGTGAACCAGACGGTTGCTGGTTCAATTCCCAGTCAGGGCACATGCCTGGGGTGCAGGCCAGGCCCCTGGTGGGGGCAGCACACAAGAGGCAACCACACATTGATGTTTCTCTCCCTCTCTTTCCTCCTCCCTTCACCTCTCTCTAAAAGTAAATAAAGAAAAATCTTTAAAATAAAAAAATATTAAAATGGATGTGGTATTTAAGATAAATAATTAATAGGATTCTAACTGAGCTTGTGTGATAACAAGCTAAATTATGAGAATTTGCAAAAAGTTTTGCTGATAACTGTAGGAGTCAAATTCAAGATAAAATAATCGAGAAAGCAATAGACCCAGACCACTGATTGATCATGACAATAAAGGACAGGGAAGTATTGTTTATTTAATAAATAACAAGCACTTTGTTGCACTTACTGTGTGCCAGGCAGTGTTCAAAACTCTTTATAAATATTCAGTAACTGAATCCTTACAACAAACTTAGGAGGTGTATGCACTATTATTATCCTCATCTTACCAATGAGAAAAGAGAGCTACGGAGAGACTGAGAAATTGGCCCAGATCATACATGTACCATGTACCTCTCTCAGTTCAACAAATAATATTGTAGTTGACTGTTTGAACATGTTCAGGTGACATAGAAGGAAAAACAATTTTTGAGTGAGAAAATAAGGCAAGGAGAAGAGAAGCATAGCTGTATATAAGAAAGACTCAAATGAAGACAGGAGCAAAATGCACGGTGGTGAGAAATAGAGATAATGTGCTTAATGAAGACCTGAAGCTGGACATGATCTTAGTGCTATCCCAAGCTCCTATTTTTCAGGTATGATGGCCAAGAAAGATTCACTGTTGTGTTCAAACTTCCACAGCTGATTAACATTAGGGGTTGGAGCAGAACTCTGATGGACTCTCCCATTGGGCACTATCTCCAAGCCAGGCCTGCACTGAGCACTAAGGCTAAAATCTAAACCAAACAGGATCCTCATCCATCCAGAGGTCACCAGTAAGAGGAAATGACCAATAAATACACAAATAATAACTGAAATGTGAGGTAAGTGCTAGTGGATCTCTGGAAAAAGAGAAAAAGCTGATTAATAGTGCTTGGGAAGAGAGGAAATGCTCTACAGTATAATTGACTGTTTTGCAGCAATATAAAAGACATGAAAATTTTTGCAAGGCAGGGAAGAGGGAAGGGCATTGAGGGCAAAGTGTTAAGCCCACAAGACAGACTGCAATGCTGAAGGAGCCTGGCTATGGTGTGCCTCAGGAACACCATGCACATTCAATCTATTCGCGTGAATAATTTTTAATTAAACTAACATTTGTTGAGAGTCTATTATGTGTCAGGCAATGGTACTTCAAAGATGAATGATAAAAATGTTGCTGTCTTCAAGTCTCAGGGAGTTTATTATCTAATTAATGAAGTCAGTCAGACTTGAGTGGAAGCAAATTAGCCTAAGTGCTAAAAGAGAAGTCTTAGTCTATTCTGGGGTTTACAGTCTAAGAACGTAATTCCTATCTGGAGAGGATGTGTTGGAAAGGAAAGGTTTCAAAATAAAGCAACGCTTGTGTTTTGTTTTGTTTTTAGTCTTTATTGATTGATTTTTTGTTTGTTTTAGAGAGAGAGGAAGGGGAAGAAAGAGAGAAAGGGGGAGACATCAATTTGTTGCCCCGCTTACTGATGCATTCATTGGTTATTTCTTGCATGAGCCCTGACCAAAGAGCGAAGCCACAGCTTTGGAGAATCTGGACGATACTCTAACCACTTGAGCTATTGGGCACGGGCAACACTTGTTTTGAATCTTGAAAAATGGATACGTGTTTAGCTGGAGCAGAAGTAAATGAAAATCTGACTTAAATAGTACCTTTTTGCTTATATCAAAGGCTGTCCTACTTGATAAGAAGGAAAGATTGATCTTTATCATGTAACAGGCTCCTCAGGGCATTTGGATGCATATCACTTAGATGGGCCTTAAGAGAAAAAAAATAACTCTAAATCTATAAACCTCAAGCATAGCCCATAGTCTCCAATGGTTCTAAGTGACACCAGACCACATGAGGTGTCAAATTCCTTTTAAAGCACTTTCCAGATGAATGAATCACAAAATAAAATGACCGTGGCTCTGGAAAATAAATAGAGATCCTGGTCTATTTTATTCTTTTGCTTTACACTGTTGGAAAATCTCAACCAGGCAGTATAGTTTCCTAAACCACACGGGCCTCACCGCAGACCCTGCCAGCTTAGTTCTGGTGTCCAAACATTCAGAGTGAGGATTTGCCTTCATCTCTTTGGGTGGCAACTGAGAAATGGCCCATGGAAAATAAAAGGAACAGATGTGAAAAGAAAAAAAAAAAAAAAACCCAAAAACTGCGACCCTTAATTTTGCAGGTTGAAGAAACCAGACCATCCCCAGGCCTTTGCCGAGCACGGGGAATTGGTTAGTGGTCGGAGCGGGTGGGGACAGTGCCGTGGTTTGCGCGGATTAATATGCTGGCTCAAAAGCAAGCAGGTTGATGACTAGATCTGTAGGCAGTGATCAGTCAGCTTTTGATGGAAATTAATTGAGTGCAACAAAGAACACTTCTCAGCAATGTGCTTACCACCTGTTAATAGGGTCTAACCAATCCTAGACATCTCCAAGTTTGCCTTAAAAACCCAAATGATTTGTCAAACACCATACATGTCTGAGTATATAATGAGCTAGGCTGAACACCAATAAATGCCCTGGGATCTCAGGCATTTTTGAACCAAACATCACAGGGAAAGAAAGAGAATACCAGAAATACATAAGCCATGAAAATAAAAGTGAACAGAAGGAATAAACATTTTGAAACACACTTCATCAAACTAATCAACCAGTGCCTAAGCCCAGCAATTCCTCTGAAGCCTCTTTAATAAGGCCACAAATCTCCCCCGCTGACACAACGGCACGCTTTTGCTGGATGGGATGTAGAGGACTAGACATCTGTTGCCCAAAGAAACTTTTTGAAAGGGGTAAGTTCTGGGGACAACAAGCTAGATGCGTCATCTTGTGTATAGAAGATTTGTACTTTATGGGAAACCGATGAAAGTGACATGGTGTCATATAAATAAAAACTCTAGTCTTCTCTAACTCATGGACTTTACAGTAGACTGTAATGTCACCATGGTGACTGTTTGATTTATTGACTCGTGTCGGATGTAATAACACATAGCGAGTAATAGATTACATCTGTAAGGTACCTGAGGTCAGAAATAAGCAATCTCATCATTTTATGCTAATGTTGATGGTAATATCCTGTGGACTTTAAGTAATTAAATTTGTTTAAAATAAATAGGTGATTTTAAACTCTTGAGAATATTTGCTTCAGATAATTTTTTAGGACAGTAGACTTAAAATAATTCATTTTTTTCCAAAACATTGTGACAGAACTTTATTTGAAATATAATAGCTAAAGAGGATGCACAGTCAAAGGGAGAGGGAGAAGGCGGGAGGCAGAAAAGGAAGGGGAAGGAGGAAGAGAATGAATTTTGCGGGTAAGAAAAGTGCTAATTTTAATCAACTGGCAATGGTTTGCATCTATATATAACTCATTAACTGTCATTGCATAACAGATGATTGGCTTTTATTTGCTCAGTGATAAAAGAAGATTTCCAGTCCCCAGATTCAAAATATCATGAAATGTCATATCTTCTTATGTGAATAATTACCCAGTGGTCAAGAAAAGAGAGTCTTTGTCCACAAGTGGCTACCAGATTGAATCAGAATCAAGAGTTCCAATAGACTCGTCTGATTTCCAGAAGAACACATTTTTATCCATTATTTTTCCTTCATTTTTTCCAACAATTTTTGGGTGAACAAAACAGGCAAAATGCCTTTCCTGGTATTCTGGTAAGTAGAGATAATCAACTAAATATACAGTATGTTGCATGTTATGCATATTAGATGTTAATAGATGCTAAGGAAATAAGAAAGGAGGGACTAGGGCCAGGACACTCAGGAGAAGGTCGTGTTTTAGATCAAGAGACTGGGAAATAACTTGTTGAGAGAGTGTCATTTGAATCAAGATCTGAAGAGGGAAGGGTGAGCTGGGTGGCTAACTAGGAAGAGAGAATTCCAGGAAAGGAAAGAGCAAGGGCTAAAGGCCTTGAGGATGAGTATGTGATGTGTTTAGTAAGACCCAGGAGCGCGATGTGAGAAGAGGGCTGGGCATGGAAAAGGAAATCAGAGCTTTCTGAGAACCAAGTTATGGAGCACCTATGTATTAACAGGACTTATCTTCTAATCTGATTGTGACATAGATCCATGGAAGGATTTTAAGCAAAATAACAACCTAATATGAATTATGCTTAAAACAGAATCTTTCAAGAAGACTATTAGCCATTCCACAGATGGATGAAACCTTCAATTCCAAAAATGGTTGAAATATTAAACTTTTTATTTTTTTTATTTTCTAAAATTATACTTTATTGATTATGCTACTACAGTTGTCCTTATTTTTCCTCATTGGCCCCCTCCACCCAGCACCCTCCACGTCCTCAGGCAATGCCCTACTGCCATTTAATGGCTACTCCATTTCCTATACTGTACTTCACATCCCCATGGCCATTCTGTACCTACCTATTTCTACTTCTTAATCCCCTTACCTCTTCACCCATTCCCCCGACCCTTCTCTCCCATCTGGCACCCATCATAACATTCTCCATATCCATGATTCTGTCTCTGTTCTTCTCGTTTGCTTAGTTTGTTGTTTAGATTCAAATTGTTGATAGATATATATTTTTTGCCATTTTATTCTTCATAGTTTTGATCTTCTATTTTTCTTAAATAAGACCCTTTAACATTTCAGATAATAATGGTTTGGTGATGATGGACTCTAAGTTTTTTCTTGTCTGGAAAGCTCTTTAACTGCCCTTCAATTCTTTTTTTTTTTTCTTTATTGTTTTTCAAGTACAGTTGTCTCCATTTTCCTCCCACTGCTCTCCCCCTGCCCACCACCCCCACCTGCCACCCTAAATCTTATACCCCTTTGGTTTTCCCATGGGTCCTTTATACATATTCCTGGATGACACTTCCCCTTTCCTGGGTAGAGCAATCTTGGCTGTAGGTCCCTGCTTTTAATGACTATGAATATTTTTGCCAGTCCCTTCTAGCCTGTAAAGTTTCTTTTGAGAAATCAGCTGACAGTCATATGAGAACTCCCTTGCAGTCAACTCCTTTGAAAGACAACGGCTTTTCTCTGGCTGCTGTTAAGATCCTCTCTTTATCTTTAACCTTTGGCATTTTAATTATGACGTGTCTTGGAGTGGACCACCTTGTATCCAATTTTGTTTGGGACTGTCTGCTTCAGAATTTGCATGTCTATTTCCTTCTCCAAATTAGGGAAGTTTTCATTCATTGTTTTTTAAGATAGGTTTCCAATTTCTTGCTCTTTCTCTTCTCGTTTTAGCACCCCTATTGATAGGGTACTCAAGAGTTGGAAAATTTCAGTTTGAGGAAAAAAGTTATAAGCCTAGCAAGTAATGTATATGTTAAAGCCTTTGTTTCAGAAACTACAGATAAGGCCCAGCCTGGCTCCTGGGAAAACAGCCGACCTCCTGGGGCACTGTTAAAGATTACCGCCTGGGGATGACTGGAGGCATCCAGGCCTTTGTGTTCCAGGGAGACAGACAAAGGCGACCACTCGCCCCTGGGAACAGCTAACTGCCCAGGACAGGAATGTTGCAGCGTTGCTCACCTAATCCCCTGAACTTCAAAGCCCTTACTGGACTTTGTTTATTCCCTGGTATAAAAACGTTGGCCTGGAAAGAAAAGACAAGATGGTCTGTTAGGGTATGAACCCACCATCTTCTCAGATTGCCGGCCATCTGAATAAAGCGCCCATAAAGATTCAATCACTGTCATTGCTTATTGGGTTTGGTGTGGCAGGCAGCCCGAATGCTGATCTCTTTTTCGGTTACACTATGATGTGAAGGCCTCTTGAAGTTCTCCCACAGGATAACCATATGCTATCCTAGTGGGGTTTTCTTTTTTTTTTTTTTTTTTTTTTTTTTTTTTTTTTTTTTTTTTTTTTTTTTTTTTTTTTTTTTTTTTTTTTTTTTTTTTTGTATTCTTTCTTCTTGTTCTGATTGGTTATTTTTTGCTTCCTTATGTTCCAAATCATTGATTTCATTCTTGGCTTCATCCACTCTACTGTTGTTTCCCTATAAATTATTCTTTATTTTAATTACTGTATCCTTCCTTTCTGACTAGATCATTTTTATGCTGTTGAGGTCCTCACTAAGTTCCTTGAGCATCCTTATAACCAATGTTTTGAACTCTGCATCTGATAGATTGCTTATCTCCATTTTGTTTAGTTCTTTTTCTGGAGTTTTGATCTGTTCTTTCATTTGGGTCATGTTTGTTTCCTCATCTTGGCAGCCTCCCTGTGTTTGTTTCTATGTACTAGGTAGAGCTGCTTTGACTCTGTGTCTTGGTAGTGTGGCCTATTGTACTAGGTGTCCTGTAGGGACCAGTAGCACATCTTCCCCTATCATCCAAACTCAGTACTTGAGGCGTACCCTTTGTGTGGACTGAGTACACCCTCTTCTTATAGATGAGACTTGGCGCTATTGGCAGATCAATGGGAGGAATTTTCCCAGGCCAGTCAGCTGCAAGGATTGACTGTGACTACTTACTACCAACTTCTACCCTCCATGGAGGATCAGCTGTGCAGGGGCAGGGCAGTGGTGATCTAATGTGGTCTGTAGCTACCCACTGGGTGCACTTGCCCTGGGATTTCCCAGGTGGTGCAGGCCAAGGTCAGCCCCCACCTGTGTTTTTCCCAGGGCCACCCTGCCTGAGCTGTAAAGCAATCTGAGATGGCTGCTAGTTGTGCTGGGCTTGGAGATTCCCAGGCAAAGCTAAGCTGTGAATCTAGACTGGCTACTGCGAGTGCTGGTCCTGGAGCTCACTGAGGCCAGCCATTACTTATTTGAGAGGACTTAGGAAGTTGTGAAGCATGAGCCAACATCAGTCATCAGACGGAAAGCCAGCCTGGGTGGGCCTATAAGTTGAGTGGGGTGGAGTCTCTGGGGATCTCCAAGGTGGGTCAAACAGTGTAAGCCAGGTTGATGGAAGCTCAGATATGGCACTAGCTTGCCAATTCTGTGGCTCAATGGCTCTGTTGGGGGAGGGTTTAGAAAAGGGACAATGGCCTTTGCCTGCCTTGACCCCAGACACTCAGTTTCTCCCAGTATGCTGGTGACTTTCAAGCTGCTACCTTAGTGCTGGAGCCCAAGGGAGTAAGTCTGAGTAGATGAGTCCATGTGCGGCTTCTTTAAGAGGAACTGCTTGGGGCTCCAGAAGTTTCTTCCACCAATTCAATCCCCACTGGTTTTTGCAGCCAGAAATTATGGGGACTTATCTTCCTGGCACTGGAACCCTGGGCTGGGGGGCCAGGTATTGGACTGGGACTCCTGGATCCCATGATATCCCTCCTGAATTTTTATCCACCACACGTGGGTGTGACACCAGCCTGTTCCTTGTCTGTGTCCCTCCTACCAGTCTGGGTGTGTGGTTTCTTTAATTCTGTAGTTTTTAGACTTCCGTTCAACTCAATTTCTAATGGTTTTGAGTGATGGTTATTCTATATTTTAGTTGTAATTTTGTGCAAAGACACGAGCCATTTCTGTCCACGCCATCATCTTGACCAGCAGTCTTAAAATCTTCAGTGTTAATCAAAAATGAACTCCAGATTCCTCATTTCATGGTGATGAAATTAAACTCCAGTGATGTTGAGTGACTCCCAAGGGTGTGCTGGTGGTTGGCGGTTGAGCTAAAACTTTTCAATCTGGAGTAGACTGGAAATAGAAGTGATGAGTTCTGTTGATGGGAACAGGAACATGTACTGATTTATTTTTGGAAAAGCACATATGCAGAAGGCTAACAAGATCTAATCATAATTTTGGTTTGTACTTGATCTGGTAATTGTATATAGTCATGGCCTAAGTCTCCATTCCTTATTAGTTATCTCAGTGAGAATGATGTTGTTTCACTTTTTCCATATTCTAGATACTCTTGATCACTTTTAGCAAAACTGGGATCTGAGATACGGGTTTACTATGGAGTAGAAAGGACTAATTTAACTGTAAGACTAGTTAGGTAGACATGACTCTAGGTTTGGTAAAAAAGACCTTGATTGAACAAAAGAAGCTTCAGCAGAACTGAGAGCCCATCTCAGTGAGCTGTTGTAGGGAAGATGTAGGCCATAACCAACTTTTGTCTGTATGGCCATGCACCTGAATATAATCTTGTAGTTATTCAAAAATTAGACCATCTAAGGCAGATATTGTTTCCTTATAGGACATGTTTTGTTTATTTAGACCAGTGGTTTTCAACCAGTGTGCTGCAAGAATTTTTAAGACATGCAATATCTGACTATGTAGTCAGTAGCACTGGCCTCTTTTCCCTAGATTATCAAATAAAAAAGAAAACACTGTGGTACATTTACACGATGGAATACTACACAGCAGAAAGAAAGAAAGAGCTCCTCCCCTTTGTGACAGCATGGATGGAACTGGAAAGCTTTATGCTAAGGGAAATAACCCAGGTGGTGAAAGAGAAATACCATGTGATCTCACCTATAAATGGAACCTAACCAACAAAACAAACAAGCAAGCAAAATATAACCAGAGACACTGAAATTAAGAACAATCTGACAGTAACCAGAGGGGAGGTGGGCGAGGAGAATGGGGGAAAAAGGGAGAAGGGTTTTCAGGAACAACCATAAAGACACATGGACAAAACCAAAGAGGGGTAGGATCAAGGGTAGGGAGGGCAGATGGCTGAAGCGAGGGAGTGGGGTGGGGGGAATGGGTCCAATTGTACTAGAACAACAATAAAAAAAGAAAACATAAATAAAATACTTTTAAAAATGACAACAGCCAACACAATAATAGCCATCTGGTATGAATGAATCAAAATTCTATTTTTTTTTTGTCAAATTGGCAAAGGGTATATTTTTGGTGTGATTAGAATTTTAGTCATTAGTTTCTGTGTACCATGAGATGAAAAAAGTTGAAAATCACTGATCTGGACCAAAACATGGAGTTCTTTTGGGATATAGTTTGCTTGACCTTTACTAGAGGAAGCTACGTATTATTCATAGATGTCATCCTTCTCGTAGATGGAGTGGTGGTCATGCTGTGGCCTGGGTTCTGGAGATCAAAACTCAATGAATGAATTCCTGTCTGGTGGGACTCTTAAGTACCTTTCATCATACTGAAACAACATACAGTTTTAAAAACTAAAAGCACTCAAGGAGTAAGTACCACTGAAAATAAGACCAAGAAAGTTTTAAAAGCCTAGTCAAATTCTGAGTTAAAAAAGCACTGTCACAGCCCCAGGGGTATGGCAGTCTTTTGAACATCGCCACCATAACCACATCAAGGCATGCAGTAAACGGCTCAGATGAATCAGAATGTGAAATAAATAATTAAGCATCCACGCATGCTTTTGTCTTCCAACTTACAAAGAAGAGAGAGGGAAGTGGTTAGTATTCTCACATAGGTCTTATCAGTAAGACTAAGTTGTCAAAATAGAGCCCTTCAGAAATAGGACTGCTGCAACTCACTTGCTGGAAAAGATGACTAAAGATTTCAGGATGGGTTGTAGAAAGGAAAGACCAGAGAAAGGAGGATCCTGTCTTCTAGATGTGAGACCAGTGGGAGGCTGTGGGGGATGGATTCCAAAGCCAACATAACTACAATGGAAAGTGCGGCCTCTGTAGGAATTTCAAATGAAAAGCTGATAAAACTTGGTGATTAGCTAGATCAACAGCTAATCGATAAAGGGATAAATTAAAAATGACTAGCACTTCAAATCTAGAATGTTAGAGTAGAATCACTTACAGATGCAGGCAGCTGAAATGAAAAAAATTGGATTGAGAAAAGAGAATAAAAATAAAAAGCTGCTATTGATTCACTACTTTCAACGCATCAAGCTCTATGCTCATTAGCTCATTTAATTCTCTCAACAACCCTTTTTGTTTATATATGTATTCATTGACAAACACTCATTAAAATGTCTATTGTGGACCAGCCACTGACTGACGTGTCTATCTTTATACATGAAGAAACTGAAATCTAGACAGGTAGGTAAAGTAATTTTTGCAAGGTACCATCACAGTGTGTGGCAGAACTGGAATCCAAACCCAGTTTGAATGGATTCCGATGTCATCATAACAGCCATGGGTTTTAGTTTTGGATTGGTTGAATTCAAAAGCTGACAACTGGCCAAAAATAAACAAACAAACAGACAAAAAAACCCCCGCAGTTGTGACAAGATGAGTCAAAAAACAAAACTGAGGAGCCATGAGGCTAGTGGGGGGCAGTTGCATAAGGAAGGGACCGGGACAGGAGTCGAGCAGGGGTAGGGAGGAGGGAGAAAAGGGAGAAGCAGCCTTACTACCTGAACACCTTCCTGAGGGTCAAGGTTAATGCTATGGAGGGTCTAAGGTTATTAAACCAGGTGCAACATCTGATAAATTTTCTGGTCTCCAAGACAAGAAAGGAAGCTGTAGAGGTAAGATAGCCCCATGTTACCTTGGAAATTCAAAACAACAACTGTAAAGCCCATGATATTGAGCATATTAATGGTACATTAAGTTACTCAATTCACACAGACTAAATACGCTGTGTTATTGATATTATAAATTATTACAATTGTAGATTGAATTGTGTCCACCCAATAAGATATGCTGATGTCCTGACATCCAACACCTCTGAATGAGACTTCCTTTGAAAATAGAGTTATTGCAGGCATAGCTAGTTAAGATGAGGTCCTCGTGGAGTAAAGCAGGCTCTTTTAAGAAGGAAAGCAGCAACTCGGAGCCACCCTGGAGACATCAGGAGATGAGAGAGACAGAGACTGCTTTCATGTGTCTGCTAGCCAGGACCTGGAAGGCTAGCCAGTGACACTAAAAGCTGAGACAAAGACGTGGAATGGATTCTCCCCGAGAGCACCCAGGAGGAACCCATCCTACTGACACCTTGACTCTGTCTTACAGCCTCCAGAGCCATGAGAGAATCCATTTCTGTTGTTTCGACGCCCAGCTTTATGCTCCATTGTTATAGCAGCCCTAGGGAACTAATACAAACACTTACCACACTGAACACTTAAATCATGCTTATGATATCCCCAGAACTGTTGTAGTGCTGTACTAAATTAACTCATTTCATTACCATAACAACCCAATATGCTAAGTACTACTATCTCTATTTTTACTGATGAGGAAGCTGAGGCATAGTGAGTTCAGATAACTTGCCAATGGGAGACCTGGGATCGGAGCCCACAAAACCTGGCCCCAGAGTACCTAACACTATCCTCTGCCATGTGCTATTCTCCCAAGACTTCTTATTGCCTCTGATTTTCCGGACGCCAGCATAGATGTCTTCTTCCCAAAACACTGGTAATCTTGAGCTAAGTAATCTTCAAATGGTGACAAGAAGGCTAATCTGTGCACTGGTACAGCATTTTGACAAATGTTTTTCACAAAGAGTTTGATAATTAATCCTAAATCTACATTGAAAATGTCCTTTGCTCTTACCTGTGTTTATAAATGTAGTCACACCCGTTTTATTGCACTTTGCTGCATTGTGCTTGGCAGGTTTTGCAATTTTAACAAACGGAAGGTCTGCAGCAACCTTGTGTCCAGCAACTCTACTGGTGCCATTTTTCCAATAAGCTCAGATGGTTAGAATTTTTTAGCAATAAAGTTATTTTTTAACAAATGCTTGTACATTGTTTTATAGACATAATGCCATCACACACAATAGATGACAGTATAGTGTAAACATAATTTTTATTACACTAAGAAACCAAAAAAATTGTGTGACTTTCTTTATCGTGATATTCACTTTGCTGCAGTACTTGGTGCAGCAGCCAGAAAAGAACCTGCAATATCTCCAAGGTATGCCTGCTTTCAAGTGTATAGACAAATGTAAGCTTATTAATACACATCTTCTCGTGTGTGCTAATTAGTCTGACATGTTTGGTAAAAAATAATAATAATTAAAATTGCAGAGGCTAAGTCCTACCCTCCATTCCATCCAGGGCGAACCCATGTCCTGCACTAATTACAAACTTCTGTGCTTCCTGTAGAGCAAAGATGCTGCCCTAACAGGCCCAGAAGGGCCCAGAACATAAGCCAACCACTGCATCTGGTGCTCAAATGGAGAAAAAGTCATCTGTTCCAATGCCGAAGAATATTCTGCCTGTGTCGGATTTAATGAGAAACAATAGATCAGGACAAGTTTGTATATATAAAACCATTCATGTTAAATAAACTAAAAATGCCAAGGGATTTTTTACATGTCATTTGGCAATAAATAATTTTTAACATCAACACTAATTATCTAATCTAGCATAAAATGCAATCCCATTATATAACTCTGTCAATGTCTATCTTTACTTGGCGCTGCCCATACCCTTCCTCTCCTTTATGCATAAAATTAAGGGCTAATTGCAATCCACAGTCTGTAGCAGAAGATTTCTAGAAGTCAATAAAACTTAATATCTTCTCCTCCCAAATTATGTAACTACCAATGAAATTACTTTTTAAAACTTACTTGAAATTATAGTTGATGTGCAATGTTATACGAGTTTCAGGTGGACAACAGTGATTTTACATTTATATTCCTTAAGTAATCACCACAATAAGTCTAGTAACCATCGGTCACCATACATAGTTATGGTATTGTTGACTGTTTCCCCTGTGCTATACATTGGGAAGTTGTTTTTTTGGATGAGACCATATCAATGGAGGTTATTTAATAGAGAAGACTATAATGCCTAGTGCTGAAATATATGACTTTTTAAATGCATCAATGAATGTCATTGATTCCAGAGATGATGTCCCAGAAGAATAAACAGAGAACAAAAGGGAGTGAAATATAAAGGGAGCAGTTTCTAATACAACTGGGATTGAATTTAAAGGATGAAAACACACAAAAAATGTTTTGTTTTGAATGATGTTAACTCTAAGGACGGGAGCTCTTATATAATCATGATAAACTGCTTAATTTTAGCTCTTTAAATATTACAAAAAACATATATATGTATATGTACATACATAGATACATAATTCGATCATTTTACCCACTCTCCATCACTGACATGACAAAGGTTATCATAGACACAAAGGCGTTAAATATACTTGCACAAAGTAACACAGCTAGTTCATGAGCTCATGCCTTCTTCAAGTCCTGGCCTTCTCCTACCATGAACACGGTTGCATCCTTATAACCAAACACAGAGGAGTAAATACCCTCTAAAGACTTTAGGAGCACCAGGAGAGTTGTCTAAGGTAAACTAAGGTGGATATTGAAATAAAAGTGGAAAGTCATCTGTAAAACACTTGAGAAGAGTGGATAAGAAAAGGCGTAAAATCTTTTCTATATTTTAAGGAAGCTCACTGATGGCTGGTATACGATGGAATTACCTAATGAAAGATGCACTTCGGCTTCTTTAGAACAAGTGCTCCTGTACACAGAAATCATTCCCTTATTATTAAGGAGCCATGTCTCTGTACACTGAAATTTAGGATGGGTCCATGATGATCTTATCATTATCTTCAGAAAAAGGCCAATTAATCCTGGCAAGGATTAATCTCTGTTGAAGCAAGAAGCACATATTTTCAGGTAAAACAAGGCAACCTGGCTATTTCCTGTGGCTCTGCTGCCTTTTCATCTGTTATTTTCATCACAAAATGTTCATGATGGGTTCTTAGCCACAGATGCCTCTTTCAAATGAAGTAGACCTAAGTAATTGTCTAAGTAATTGGGGAAGATTCTATCAATTTTGCACTTCTCCATGTTGAACTTTAAAATCATCCCAAATTTGATTTTCTTCCCTGTTCCTGAGTATGGTCTGGGTCCATGAAGAACATTGGCCAAATAAGATTTATTTCCATATAAGATTTATTTACTCACTTACTTGGGAAGCATTATTCTCTAAGTAAGATTTGAAAAGACCAATTCAGGACATTTAACCACAATGGACTGACAAAAAATAAAATAAAATGCAAGAGATTATTGATCTGATATTTGCTTCCAAAATTGAATAAACTCATATAAAAATTGTATCATGCAGAAATTCTGTAGAACATATGGTAAGTATAATGTTAAGAAAAATACACACAATGTGTGTGAAAACAATTATTCAATTTGGCAATCAAAATTATTCTTCCAGCAGAAAATATAAAAGAATATTGGAAACAGCAAAATAAAATTTCTGACACCAGTTCTTATCTACACTCTAATTGGATCAACTGTAAAGTGAAAAAATATGCAAAAAACTTAAACAACGTAACAAAGGTAAGTGAAGCTCTCTAAATACATAGTAATTTAAAGAGGAAAAGAATTTCAGAAATAATCTAAGAGAACCGCCTCATTTTATAAAAAAGAAGCTGAAGCTCAGAGCAGTTAAAGGTCTTGCCCCATGTGATGTAGTCGGGGAGAGAAAAGGGCAAGGCTTCCCTGTCTCTCAGGACTTCTCTTTCCCACTTACAGTAAATGATAGCAGGAAATAAGCCTTTAACTTGTAATAAGATAAGAATTGTGTGCACCTAGGGATCAGTCATTCTCCGTTCTTTTCCTCCCAGCCTCTAACCCAGCTCAGCTCAGCCAAACCTGAGGATGAGGAAACAGACTGCAGGGATGCAAAGGAGGGTTGTGGTTGTAATTCAGGATTGAAGAGTACCAGTGTTGTCTTTCTTTCTTAGCTACAATAATAGTTAGGTATAATGGATTCAAAATATATATGTTGAATGCTTGGCAACTACGGTACTGCTCATCTCTTAAAAAGAATAAGGAAAAGAAAAACTTTATATATTTACACAAACAGAAAAGATCATAGGCAAACAAGCATGACCATGACTGAGTTTCACTCTAGCTAACCAATAGCATGCTCAGCCTGGGAAATGGGCAGATAGCTGAAGGGAGGCCCCGTGCATTGTGGAGAGCGGCACTGAGCTAAGATGGCATCAGGACCATCAACTAAGATCTTGCTCATGTTTACAGGATGCCAGTAGAGCAATGACTCAAGGGATGATGTAACCCCTCAAGCACGTGCAGTACAACATGGTAGACAACATGTGCTTTTCTGAAGGGTAACACCACCCTCTCAGAGCACGCACAGTCGAGGCACATAATCAACATGTGCTGGTTGAGGGGGCACAAAACAACATGTGTTAATCTAAGGCTGATGCAACATTGCATCATACAGGAGTATGAAAGCAAAAGCCTTCAAACAGACAGCTGAGACAGCCAAGGGGAGGTGAGAGACAGCCGAGAGTCGCCCTGCCCCATCGATCAACCCTGCTCCTGCTGACTCTGGAGCTGCTGTAGACCCTGTCTTGCAAGATACTGACTGGCTGCCTCCCGGACCCAGACCTGACCTGGACTCTTGGGATTTCGGTTCATTATTCCCCAATTCTCTTATAGGATGTTATTGCTGGTTGTTTCCGAGTGACTATTACTGTTATTGGGTTGCTGTAGATTTGGACTGAACCTGCGTTAGTAAAAACTGAGTGACTAGCATAGTCACCTGTGTTGACTCACGATTATTCCTTGGTGCTGGTGTTGCCTGTAGGGCATGTGGCCCTATAGGTGGCCCAGTGGCTTTGGTCCATGGCTAAGCCTGGAGGCTGGCTTCTAGGAAAGACTATAGTGGAAATACTCGTAAGGTTAGAGTATCGCCTGCAACAGACATATTTTAAGGCTGCTTGCTATACTTTAGGGCTTGTCACCTGGAATGAAATGCAGCCAAGTTATGTCAAAGAAACCCCCATGCGTAGCAGCAATGGACTCTTCCTAGTTCAATGGCCTCCTTGAGCCCCACACTGAGGTTATGTACAGAAGCGCAGCTGTAGCTGAGCAAGACCAATCAGAGGACAGTGCAGGTGGCTCTCCACATGGAGTTGTGTTTGTCAGACCACAATTTGTTATCTTCAGATTGCACTGTGCCCAAATGTGAAGGAGCCAGGAAGAGTGGCATTCGTGCATCCCATAGTGCTGGTACTGTCCTGGCCTACGTAAAGCAGAGGAGCACAGCTTCCAACATTGTCTTTTCTGTCTTACATATAAAGGAGAAGAACGATTGTGCTACTCAGGATCGGTAAAATCATGCCAATCATCAAACATCAGAGGCATCATCTTACCAAATAGTACTGTAGGCACAAATAAAACTGCAGCAAAACTTTAAATTAAAAGAAAGATTCAACCAAGAGCTCAGACACATTGTTTTTAAATTTTCCAATGCTGAAATTTATATTGCAACACACGACATTGGCATCAATAAAAATGTTGTAATTTTTGTTATTTTTTAAATTTTAATGCTTTTGATCATTTTAAAACTAAGTGCAATGAGCTCAATATTTCATAGAAAACCTTCAATATTTTTCCTGTCTTCTCATGTGCCCTACAGATATTCTTATGAATTTCTCAAGATATTTTTGATTCTAAGCATAGCTTAATATTTCAACTAGTAGCAAAAATGCTATAAGAGTCAGCTTGTGCTGTTAAGATTAAAGACTATAGTGTAATATTTTAGGAACGTTGCCCTGTCTAGAATTTTTGTTTAGGACTTCATCCTCTTTTTCGGTACAGATGCCAATCATAGCCCAACCTCCCCTGCCAATAAGGTGCAGATGCTATTCCAATGGGCCAGTCAGAACAATAATTAGGCCAGAAGTGGACACAAGGCCCAGTAAAGTCAATCAAAATCCTTTTAAAGTTTTTATATGAACAGCAATAGAAAAAAAATCCCTTTCTTATATTCAGAGAACTTGAGCATAGAGGATCATGTCAGCTTAGAGCATCAGGAGGCCCTCTTTGCTGCAGGTATTCCCTTTAAAAAATCTAGGAGACAATCCATTCTCTTGCTGTTTCTAGCTTTTACAGGCTGCCCTCATCTCTTGGTGTGTAGCTCCTCCTTCCATCCTCAAAGTCAGCAGCACAGCATCTTAAAATCTCTCTTCTCTGCTCCGTTGTCACAGCTCCTGCTCTGACTCTTGCACTCTTGCTTCGGTTTTATAAGGAATTCTGCAACTGCACACCTGAATAATCTAGGTAAGATAATCTCCCCATCTCAAGATTCTTAGCTTGGTCATATCTGCAAAGTCATTTTTGCCATTTAAGGTAATGTAATATATTCATAAATTCCAGGGACTGGGACAGAGACATGTCCCAGGGTGAGGTGGGGACATTATTCAGCCTACCACAGTGCTGGTGATCAAATAGCACAAAAGGTGAAAACTGAATTATCCATGTGGAGGTCATTGGTGTCCTTCACCAGTGCAATTCTGACCGTGTGATGGGATGAAACACTGTGTGAGAGGGTCGGAAAGTGTGTGGCTGGAGTCCAAGGACAGTCAGGCTGGAGACCTGGGAGAGCTGACTTTGGAGGTGAAGGTGACATCTGAAGGCAGCCTGCTGGCAGAATTCTCTCTTGCTAGAGGGAAGCTGGCCTTTGGTTCTAATTGGGCCTTCATTTGATTAAAGATGACCCACATACACTATGGAGGGCAGTGTGCTTTATTCAAAGTTCATAGACTTATAAGTTAATCTCATCCAAAAACACCTTCAAAGAAACACTCAGAATAATGTTTAACAAAATATCTGGATACTGTTGCCCAACTAAGTTGACATAAAATTAATCATCACAAATAAGAAGGAGGAAAATGGCACATTAACTTTAAAAGGAAGTGAGGACACAAAATAGTTTTTAGGATGGGAGAAATCAAAGTATATTTACATGAATTTTAGGTGAAACCAGTCAGTGCAGTTTTGTGTTTCTCTGCAACAGCCTTCAATGTGATGGACATAGGCGGACAGATTTAACTAGAATAATGGGTTAGCCTGGTAAGTGCAATGGAAGAGAAACTGGGAAAAATGAACCTGTACACAAGAAACTGATTAAAGGGATCACCAACGGAATTTGAATTGTATTATGACATGTAACGATATAAGTAAAGATAAGACAAGGTGAGGGATAATAGAAAGGTAAAATTATTCGTTAACATAAATGAAATCGAGTTTATGAATGGACTAACGCTACTGGTGATTACAAGATCAAAAGCATGACAATGAGGTGGTAACTTTGATAAAGCGAACGACAAAAGTGATTGAAGGAGAGGAATTTAAAGAAGTGCGTGTCGGGGGGAGGGTGTCAGGATGTTAGAATGTGATGCTAATATCACCAGAAATTCTGTCGGTGTTAATGCCTGGCAGAAAAAGATCACCAGCAGCACACCTGGATTTGAACAAGTTGAACTTCTTTCTCATTGCTGAGGGCAAAATACCTAGGTGACCATGGAATGCCTCAGTAAAAGGGTGTTAGCGACAACCAGTTACAGGATTTGGACTTTGGTTGAGGGATTTGAAGGAGGATCTAAGGAAGTTGGGGGCCACTCTAGATTGGAAAGTGGGCACAATTGTACAATTGAGTATACCTGAATACATCTTTCCAGGGAGAGCAAAGTAAAGCAAGACTAAAGCTCTCATTGGTAAAGAAGTAGCAATTACTCGTTTTAGCCAAGAGAGAGGGATGTTTGGTATTTTGGGGCAGTATAATAATCTAGTTTCGGTCTATGCTTAGACACATTTATAAAAGAGTCTTATTTTTATCTACTTTTATCATAATCTCAAAGTCTGAGGTTTATATTCTGTGAGATTGTTTATTATCAAATAAAAAGGTTACATGGCTTAGCTTACAGGTGTCAGAGTCTGTTCTTTGATTGATTTAATATTTACTTGATCAACAGGAATAATATTAAACAGAGTGTCAATAACCTTGAAGCTAAAATCTTCAAGGAATAAGAGGAAGGGATACAGGCATCTAAATGACTGTAACCTAGAGCGTAGAGATAGGACCTGATAACATGAGATACAAGATGTGTGTGCTTATTTGTCTGTTTAAATAGGGTGTTGGGAGGATTGTCCAGAAGCAGCAATAAGAAGTAGGAAGGCACTTCATCCATCTCCAGGCCCAAAGGGAAAGAGGAAACTAGTTCCTCTTAAGGGTTACAGGAGAAGCAATATCATCAAGAGAACACTTGATTTTAACTCTAGCACAAGATAAAGGGAATGTTCACTGGAGAAAATGAGAATGTAGGCACAATGAAAAGGTTTCAGACAACTGGGAGCATTAAGAAGTAGGGTTAGAAAAAGGAATATACAGGACAATGTCAGGGATAGCCTGCTCTTATGGCACATAACGGTGGTGAAGCTGTGAGTGATAAAAGGAGGCAGGGAGAGATGGCGATACTGAACTGTGGTGACGGAGGCCTAGAGGTCTTCATAGATCAATCTGCACCATTGCAATTCTTTGCCAGACTGACTGAGCTGTACAGGGTCACTAGGAACATGCAGGCTCCTCTTAAAATGGGGAATATTACCTGTTGCTAGTTCATGGAAATATTTGTGTCACTTGAATTTATTTTTAATATTCATAACAGCCAAGGAAGTTGCTCAGTTAATCCTTTGTATTGCATTGTATTTACTTGATATTACATATGTTTTTGGAAAACTCTTTTTAAAAAACATATTTTATTGATTATGCTATTACAGTTGTCCCATTTTTTCTCCCCTTTATTCTCCTAGGCCCTGCCCCCCTCCCACTAACATTCCCTCACCCTTTAGTTCATGTCGATGAGTCATACATATACGTTCTTTGGCTTCTCCATTTCCTACACTATTCTTAACCTCCCCTTGTCTATTTTCTACCTACCATTTATGCTTCTTGGTCCCTGTACCTTTTCCCCCATTCTCCCCACTCTGCCTCCCCACAGATAGCCCTCCATGTGATCTCCATTTCTGTGCTTCTGTTCCCATTCTAGTTGTTTGCTTAGTCTGTTTTTGTTTTTTTAAGGTTAGATTGTTCATAGTTGTAAGTTTCTTGTCATTTGACTCTTCATGTTTTTGATCATCTTTTTTCTTAGATAAGTCCCTTTAACATTTCATATAATAAGGGTTTGGTGATGATGAACTCCTTTAACTTGACCTTATCTAGGAAGCACTTTATCTGCCCTTCCATTCTAAATGATAGCTTTGCTGGATAGAATAATCTTGGATGTAGGTCCTTGCCTTTCATAGCTTGGAATACTTCTTTCCAGCCCCTTCTTGCCTGCAAGGTTTCTTTTGAGAAATCAGCTGATGGTCTTATGGGAACTCCTTTGTAGGTAATTATCTCCTTTTCTCTTGATGCTTCTAAGATTCTCTCCTTATCTTTACTCTTTGCTAATGTAATTATGTTGTGCCTTGCTGTGTGCTTCCTTGGGTCCAACTTTTTTGGGATTCTCTGAGCTTCCTGGACTTCCTGGAAGTCTATTTCCTTTGCCAGATTGGGGAAGTTCTCCTTCATTATTTGTTCAAATAAGTTTTCAATTTCTTGGTCTTCTTCTTCTCCTTCTGGCACCCCTATGATTTGGATGTTGGAACATTTAAAGTTGTCCTGGAGGTTCCTAAGCCTCTCCTCATTTTTTTGAATTCTTCTTCCTTCATTCTGTACCAGTTGAATGTTTATTTATTCCTTGTACTCCAAATTGTTAATTTGAGTCCCAGTTTCCTTCCCTTCACTATTGGTTCCCTGTCTATTTTTCTTTATTTCACGTTGCATAGCCTTCACTTTTTCCTCTATTTTGCAAACATACTTAACCATTTCTGTGAGTGTCCTGATTACCAGTGTTTTGAACTCTGCATCTGATAGGTTGGCTATCTCTTCATTGCTTAGTTTTATTTTTTCTGGAGCTTTGATCTGTTCTTTCATTTGGGCCATATTTTTTGTCTCGACGCGCCTGTTATGTTGTAAGGGGTGGAGCCTTAGGTATTCACCAGGGCGGGGTAACCCACATGGCTGCGTTGTGATGCTGTGTGTGGGGAGGGGTCAGAGAGAGAATGATGCCCTTGCTCGGTTGTTGTTGGGCTTTCAGTCACTTCCTCTGCTACCCACAAGCAAATCGGGCCCTTTTGGTGCCGATTCCCAGGTGTGTGGTTTTGTGTATATTCTAGGACCCTGTGGGTCTCTCCAATGAACTCTCCTATGAGGTTGGGAGTTTCCCCTGCCTCCTCACCACCCACCTCCCAGGATTTTTCAGTCAGAGGTTTTGAGACTTTATTTCCCCGTGCTTTAGCTCTGGGTTGTGCGGTCTGTCTGGCTCCCTAGTTGTTCCTCCCAGTTTATCTTCACATGAATGTGGGACCGCCCATTCTGCCAGCCAACAGCCGCTGCCTAGCCCAGTCTGCCAGTTGCTACCTTGCCACCTTGTCCTCCAGCTGTCACCTTGCTGCAGGTTCTCTCCGCCCTGGCTGCTCATCTCCACCCCTCCTACCAGTCTGAATGAATGTTTCTTCTTTAACTCCTTGGTTGTCATACTTCTATACAGTTCGATTTTCTAGCAGTTCTGCTTAGTTTTTGTTTTTAAATTTGTTGCCCTTTCAGTTGTGTGAGGAGGCAAAGTATATCTACCTACGCTTCCATCTGGGCCAGAAGTGGAAAAGTCTCTTTATGTCTCTCGGATTTTTCTCCTTTTTCTTTACTGAGTAACTAAATAATTAATTGTGGACGTCATTTGCTTGTTCTTTGGGTATCTTAGCATTTGCTTCAATTATACATTCATTTAATTTAGTCACTTAGTCATCAAAATAGGTATTATTTGAACACCATAAACAAAACACTACACTATGTACTGTTTATTTACTCCACTTATTTAGCCATGAGTTTTGATGCACTATCAGAAAGTAGAATATAATAGTGGTTAATCATGGGGGCCCAGGGTCAAACTGCATGAAACTGAATCCCTATTACACTGCTGATAATTGGGTGACTCTAAGTAACCACTCTTAGCCTTAATTTTTGCATCTGTGAAATGGAGGTAATAATAGCATCTAGATCACAGGTTGTGTGAATGTTAAGTAAGTTGATATATGTAAAGTAATCATCACAGTGACTTCTTGGCATGTAGATGATATACCTTACAATATTACTTGCTCTGATTATTGTAATGATTGTTGATTTCATCATTACTATTTTATCTGGGCCATGATGGTATAAAAGAAAAACGATTCATAAGTATTTGAATACCAGCTGTAGAAGCTGTTTAATGTCTTTGAGACTGAATTTTTTTCCCAATAAAAAGCTTACTGCTAAGTGAAGTAAGCCAGGCGGTGAGGGACAAATACCATATGATCTCACCTTTAACTGGAACATAATCAACAAAAGCAAAAAGCAAGAAAAACATAACCAGAGACATTGAAATTAAGAACAATCTAACAATAGCCAGAGGGAGGGGGGAGGGGACAATGGGGAAAGGGGTTTTCAGGAACCACTATAGAGGACACAGGGACAGAACCAAGGGGAAGGAGGGAGGCAGGGAAGGGAGGTGGGGTTGGAGGGGGAGGAGGAGGAGAGGGGAGAGGATGCAGACAAGCGTAATTGAAAAACAATAAAGTAATTATTTAAAAAAAAAAGCTTGCTTCAACAGGACCATGATAGAATTAAATATGATGGTTAATATGAAAACGATTGACACATACTATACATATCATAAATGTTTGTTTGATTCATTTTCTTCCTTTCCACTATCAATTGTGAAACATAGACAGCTTTTTGAAGATAGCACTCTCCTTTACTGGATGCTTAGTCTTCACAGTATGCTGCCAAGTACAGACAAATATCTGACGTAACTTGTGCTCATTCAAGACACAAGTATTGCTAATAAGAGAAGAATATGGAGTCATTTACTTTGGAGATAAGAATCTCAGTAAACATCAATCTGCCTTTGCTGTTACAGTTGTCTCCTAGAGTAATACGATCCAAGGTAAGCACTGGAGTTTTATTTCATTTTATTTTTAAAATATTTTATTGTTTGTGCTATTACAATTGTCCCAATTTCCCCCTGCCCCCTTCCACATCCAATCTGCCCCCCGCTCCCACAGTCTGTCCCCACACTATTGTCCATGTCCAGGGGTCCTTCATGTATGTTCTTTGACTAATCCCTTCACCTGCTTTCAGTCAGTCCCCACCTCCTCCAACCCTCTCACAGCTGTCAGTCTGTTCTGTGTTTCTGTGCCTTTGATTCTAGTTTGCCTGTTAGTTTATTTTGTTCACCAGATTCTACTTATAAGTGAGATCATATTAGACTTTCAGTGACTGGCTTATTTCACTTAGCATAATAGTCTCCAGTTCCATCCATGCTATTTTAAAAGGTAAGAATTCTTTCTTTTTTGCTGCTGCATAGCACTAGAGTTTTAATTAAATAACCTGGTTTGCCTTGTTGGAGGCAGAAGAGGATATTTTTCTCAGAGACAGAGCAGAATTTCCAAAGCATCATTGGATGACCTCTGACAGAAACTATATAATAACCCCTTCATTCCTTCATTCCCCACCCCTTCATTTTCTTACTTCAACTATCTGTGCTACTTTCCTTCACTTTTCAACCAGCCCAGTGACATTGTCATTCCAGAATGCACTCTCAGATTTAAGGAAGTATCATGAAGACCAGGGCCATCTAAATGAAATAAAAATATTCCATAGATGAGACTTCTTGTTGCTCACACTCTGAATCCTAATGTTTAAGAAAGCAATCATGTTCACAATCATTTCCTGAATGACGAACATGGCAGGTACTTTGTTCATTACTGGCCACATGGCAGTGACTAGGAAATAAATAAGCAGGGAGTGGTGATAAAAAGAAATGAAGTAATCAAGAAACAATTAGAAGCAAATAATCTATCAACCTTGGAGAAGACTTGTACTTGGGGATGGGAAGAAGAAGAAATACTCTAGGATAATTTCTAGATTTCTGTCCCAGGTAATAGTGTAGGTACCCTATTATTCACTGACACAAGGAGAACAAAATGAATAGATGTTTCGGTTTTATTTTGTTTTTGTTTTTTCCTTTGAAGGAGGGAGACATGGAGAGATAATATATTTGCTTTGGTATGGTTGAGTATACTATTTTGAAACTCAAGAGAAACGATTGGCAGTGTGACTTGCAGAGCTATACCGACCTAAATATGGGACGTGAGCGCAGCCCAAGAGAGCTTGCTCCCCCTTTCCTCCTTGACTGCCGTTGTTACACGTGAAAGAAAGGTGAAGACAAAAAGTAAATGTTCAAACATTTCTCGCTGTCCATAGTACTTTGCTCTGGTTAATGCAGCCTATATGGCTGCAAAAAATGAGGTGGCCTTTCTGAGCACTGTCTTATCCCAACTCTGTGCTCTATTTTTCTTTTTACTCTAGTTAATGAACAGGAGTATCATATCAATATTACATACCATGTGCTTAAGAAGTAAATATTTTAAGATCCAAGATGATTAACTGTAATAAGGAAAGATCTTACCTCAACATGCCTGAAGATTCTTTTATCTCATGTCCCAATTTCCAACAATACTGCATCAGTGGCCTAACCCAGCAGAAAGTCAAACTGAGACAAACTAGGTCAAAGTTTAATACTATTCCTTTTGAGGAGAGGGATTATGAGTGATATTTCTCCCAACTTTTTTCCTACATTTTTGTATTTAAAAAAAAATATTACTAATACTTATTCATTTCTTTCATAATCAGGAAAAAATGTTTTAATGAAGTCAGTCAGGCAAAAACTTTCAGATGAGCTGAAGGCTCTAGCCCAGTCAATTGAAGGGATTTCAGGAAACAACAGTGGGCTATGCTCAGCTCCGCATTTTGGGAAGAGTGAAGAAAGCTAAAGCAGAAAACGTCATCGACTAGCAAGTGCTCTCATGGTCCCGTTTCTGTCTTATGAAAAATGGTCTAGACCTCCCAGAAGACCTTGGAACAAACATAAGCTTCAAAATAGAAATTATTCATCTAATGATTTCTGCAGACAGCAAAAACGAGTCTATCCTCTGCAGAAATAATTTTCTGAAAAGCAAGTTAAATTTATGACATTACGTCAGTTTCATCAGTCAGGAACTTTGAGTCTATCTAGAAGAGACGAGCTAAGGACCACTTTGCATCCAGAAGAAACTGATGAGAAATATCAATACCGTACGAATGAAGAGTCCTTTATTTCTGTTTGCAAGCACCAATAGTCACATTACATTCAGGAAATTTAATAGCTTGATAATAATAGTTGTTTGGACTGGTCTGTCAAGTATTAACAATAATGCAAAGCAAAAGCAAAAAGAGTTATTATTTCTAAGGGTTTTCACAGAATTATTAGAATAAAAATCATTGCCATTTTGTTCAAGGTTTTGTTTGTTTTTTTTTTTTTTTTTGAGACACAGCAAAACATCAGTTAAAATGAAGTGTGACATTTCAATAAAAAGAAGGTCATGGAAACCAAATACTGAACTCATGGTATACAACAGAGTAGCAGCCCACAGATGGAAGGAAAGTAATAAATGTTTTTGCCTATATTTTCCAAAAAGAAAAATCAAAACCCTCAAGCACTTACATACCATGTCTAGTACTTAATACAATATTTACACATGGTAATAGAAAAACTAAAATCAATTTAGTGTGTAGCTGAGAATTATGTAAAACACAGTGCATTTCCAGCCCTTCATTAGATGGCCTAATCCACCGGCATTTGCCATCACATAAACCAGGATGTGGTTTTGTTTTGACAAACAAGCTCCTAACAAGCGTCTTAAGTTCCTAGGATGATTTTGTTCAAATATCAGACATGGTTGCTAAAAGCTAGCTACTATAAAGAAAACTGAGTTCTGTTTTTCTCTTTGTGAAGAGACTCATCCCAAATGCTAGAAGGTGTTTTGATTTTTTTCACTTACGGGAAGTGAATTACAATTAAGGAAGCATTTCTTTCCTCAGGCATATTTCTTCATGATTTGGGAGCTGTATTATGTGAGCAGTGTGACATTGCCCATAGAAATCTCTATGGGCACCCCCTGTTCAGTCTTACATTTTTGGTCCTTTTCGTTTGTTTAGATACAGATTTATTAAGGCCTGTGTGTTACTCTGTTCTCTTTCTAAGATGTACTTACAAGCTTATTTGAAATTATTTCAAGCCCTGAAGGGCAGTTAAATTTAGATAGAAAAGTTTGAAGAAACCTGGAAGAAGAAATCATGGCAGAAAATGGGGAGCCAGTTTCAGGGAGAGGCTGCCTGAAAAGAGGTGACAGAGCTGCCTTGCCGGTGTGCTGAAAGCTTTACCACACTGCGAGCGCGCTAAATGCCACTGAACTGTGCATGGTAATAGTTACAGTGATAAATTGGGTGTTATGTGATTTTAACCACAACAAAAAAATATCCCAAGTAAAAGAGAAAGAAAGTTCTTTACCTCAGACTCGTGGCATCTCAGAATTATAAATAGCCTCACATATGTCTAGGCAAGAGTTTTTTAAGCAGCTGGCAGTAACCATTTTGTGGGTCATACAATCAGTTTGCACGACACCAGCATTGTTTAATGCAATGTAAAATGAAATAGAACATCTGAGTGTGCCACATATAGTGAGGGCATGCATATTTTTACAAAACCATGCCTTTGTTTTGTGTGTATGCATGTGTTACACACTGAGTTATAATGTGAAATGTATTTTTCACCATATGTTACAGTTTAAAAAGTTAAAGGTATCTAGTCTTGCCCAACTTTTTATCCTATGCAAGTATCCTTTCCACAAAAAAGGGGCAAAAGTAGAAGATTATAAATGTAATAGTAGTAAGTACATGAATGATAATCGGCCCAACTAATAAAATCAGATATAGATAAATACCAAGTTTATAGGTGTTTCTAATTTTGAAACAACTCAAACAGAATTGGTGTCTCCTAATAGATAAACTTTGTGATCTGTCATTTACACAAAGGACTCAGGATATGACCTTGAAAACCACAGGAGGATTTATTTCTATCCTAAGGCACACAGTAGAATAGAAATGAGGGCATGAACCTTTGGAACACTTGAGCAAGCAAAACCTTGTAGGGAAAAGGCAATTGACATTCTGCAGAAACTTTTTCCATCTAATCCATGAGTATGTGACAAACATTCTGGAGTCCTTTAAGGAAGTAGAAGTAGTAGGACAATATAAGACAATCTAGCCATTAGAAGTGATTTATCTAGATTTATATGAGACCCTACTGAAAACTATAGGGACATTTTTTTCTCTCTGAAATTGGGAAACAAAATAGTTTGTCCTAGTGAAATAACTAACAGGGAAACAAGAATAGAGTAACATAAGCATTTCTTTACATACAGAATTATAATAAATTTCTTCTAAGAATTTTAGATAAAATTGTATAAAATAATAAATGAGATGGAGAAAGGTCACTAGTAACGTTCATGATTACACATTAATCAGCTCTTTTAGACAGATGGCCATTGAAAAGCTCATGTGGGGATGCAAATGCATGTAGCAGTCCTGGGTGGCACTGCGAGTGGACAAGATAAGGTGGTACACTTGAAAAAATATCTCAATTCAACTCAAATGATGATAGAATCTAACTTATCGGCTATGTTCTCTGTGAAAAATACAGTAAATGATTTCATTTGTTTCCCCAAAAGGATCTACAGTAAAGGTCTGGTAGACAAAATAATTTACAAATGGTTGGAAATCATTAGCTCAGATACTGTGAACTAAACAAAAAGCCATGTGCCTACATGCAAAATCATGGTAAACAGAAATCTAAACTATTGTATCACAGTGCTAGCCACAGAGATTTAGGAAATATACCCTAATAGAATTTGATAAAATTCAAGGAGATGAACTTAAACAGTTTAAAATTTCATGTAATTTTTAACACATACTTTTTAAAAAATAGATCAAGCATGTTCAGTCTTCTCTTTACCTCCAGCACCACAAGATATTGAGTGCCCTGTCAGGGTGAGCCTCCCCAGTAGAGATCACAGCTCCATACCCTCACATTCCAGATGGTCTGTCCTGGCCAAACAGATACCTCAGTCAACGATGAGGTCACTGTTCTCCCGATTCAGCTCTTCATAGGTAAAATGCACACATAGAAGCCTTCTCTCTGCTCTTCTGAGACTCATGAGACAGGATATGCTCTCCTGGAGAAAACGGGATGCAATTCCTACTCTAAGTCACTCAGGAAGTTCCAAACGCTTTTCAGGAAGATGTGACAGAGGGAATATGCAATACATCCTGCAATGCCGTTTACTGCACACGGAGTTGGGAACCAGAAAGAATTACTTGATGATCTTAACTTAAAACTTTCTGCTTCCAGAACTGTTGAAAATAAAAATTCAAAACCTAAGATATACAAAATTTTATCTTCCCAAGTATTGAAAATCGTTTCTAGGACAGCACTTATAAACATTTCACAAATTTTCTCAGACAAAGAAGACTTTACCAAGGCTTAAGAAGTTTTGCAGTAAAGATGTTCAGACATACTGTACTTAAAAGAGTTGAGAAACCATCACTTCTCTTGCTTAGAAAAGAACTTGGGATGCCCAGCTGGTGTAGCTCAGTGGATTGAGTGCAGGCTGGGAACCAGAGGGTCCTGGTTCGATTCCCAGCTGGGGCACATGCCTGGGTTGCAGGCCGGGTCCCCAGTGAGGGCCATGTGAGAGGCAACCATACATTGCTGTTTCTCTCCCTCTCTTTCTTCCTCCCTTCTCCTTTCTCTAAAAATAAATAAATAAAAAATCTTTAAAAAAAAAAAGAACATCGGGGAAATAGGAAATACTGTCACTTCTTAAAAACTGAACAGATAAATTTAAAACTGGCAACACTGGTTATCTAAAAAAGTAACCAAAATGACTGTAAATGAATAATGGGAGAATCTAGAACACTCAAAGTTCCAATTCAAGTGATTTAAAGATGGAAAATTGAGATGTGATTGTAACTAAAGCAGGTGAAATAGAAACTGTTATCTCCATTCTAAAAAATAAGTCTAATCCGTAGTCTTGATTCTTATGAAAAAAAAAAAAATCTTTATAATAGAAGGATAACCAACATGGTGTCTACTTAAACGAAAAGCATACCAAAATATGCCAAATATTTTTCCAGTAAAATTTAACAGGCAGGATATTTGCACCTGGCTATGATAGATAAATATGGCCCAGACTTTCACTTCAGCTCTAAACAAACTATAAAACTATAGAGAATACAAGAAAGACAAAAACAAGAAACAAGAAGACCAATTCTCAGAGATTAAAATTAGAGGACACCACCGGTCTGAGATTCCCAAAAGAAGAGAGGAACAAATAATATGAATTCTAAAATCATTTCAACTTTTGTGTAGAAACTTACAGATAAAAGTGTAAAAAAGTAGGATACAGAGTTTTCACTGAATTGATGAGACAGAGATTATAGTTCAGGGAGGAAGAGAGAGGAAACTAAAAGTTGTGGAAACATTTCCACAGAAAAAGGAAAAAACACAGAAAAATAATTCTACAAATCTACATGGGGTCTCACTGAATCTTCGCTGAACACCTAGAGTGCATACCTAGAGTGAAACTCCACAAGGCTGCATAAAGAACCTATGAGTTGTGTGACTCCCAGCGCTCACAGAGACGGGCATGTATTTTAGCTACAGTCCACTAGAGTAGAGAGTCTTCTTTTTGATCACCCAGAAAAATCAATAGAGATTCAAGCAGAATCAAGCATTAGCAATGCAGCCAAGCTATCCCTAGCTTAAAGTCTACTAAATGCCTGCCTTAACAGAGTAGAAAAGCATGCACTGGAATAATCAAGTTTATTTTCAAGTAGCTAAACTGCTTGCCAGAGCAAAGCCCCACACTTTTTAAAGAAAGACAAGAAGATCTGGACATTTAACAATGTAACATCAGTAATGTCCAGTGCCCATTTGTGACAAAAACTCATAGCAAAGTGAGAATAGAACAAGAATACCTCAATGTAAGAAAAGCATATATGACAAACCCACAGGTAATCTCATACTCAATGAGGAAAAGCTAAAACAGTTTTTCTTAACATCAGGAACAAGAGAAAGGTGTCTACTCTCACCAATTTTATTCAACCTAGTACTGGAAGTTCCAGCCACAAGACTCAGACAAGAAACAGTTAAAGTGATCCAAATTGGAAAGGAAGACATAAATCTGTCATTATTTCCAGGCAGCATAATACTATATAGAGAGCCATAAAAGTTTTACTAAGAAACTATTAAAACCAATAAATGAATTCTGTAAAGTAGCAGAATACAAAATTAATATTCAGAAATCAGTTGCAATTTTTATACACTAATAATAAACTATCAGTAAGAGAAATTAAGTAAATACTCCCAGTTACAATTGCATCAAAGAAATACCTTTGTGGAGAATGTGTGGAGTAATTGGATATTTCATAAATTGCTGTTGACATTGTAAATTATCACAAATTCTTTAGAAAATAGTTTTACAGCATCTTAAAAAGTAAAGCCACACTTACCATATAGTCTACCAACTGTATCCTTAAATATTTTCCAAAGAGCAGAGTAACTATATACCCACACAGATATCCCACATGAATGTTCAGAGCAGATTAGTCCATAATAAGCAAAACATGGAACTAGTACAAGTGTTTACCAAAAGGTGAACAAATTCACTAAGTGTGAGTGCTATTCAGCACTGAGAAGGAAAACTTACTGACATGCACATGAATGACTCTCAAAATCTATAAGTGAAAATAACCAAACCCAAAAGAATATATACTTTATCATTCTACTTATATAAAAGCTTAGAAAAGGGAAATCTAATCTATAGTGTCTATTAGTGGCTGCCTAGGCCAGGGAGGGTTAGACCATTAACTAAGTAGGGGCCCAAGGGAACTTTTAATGATGATGGTGATTTTCTGTATGTTGGTTGTAGTGGTGGGTATATAGCCAAAAACGCAGATTTGGCTGCAACAGCCAAACTCGTGATACAGGTGTTAGCGCAAAAGGAAAGAAGCTTATTCAGGTGCTATGACCTGGGAGAAGGGAGCATTCCCATTTCAAACGCCATCTCCCCTTCCTTCTCAAGCCTGTAGTTCTCATGAGGATAGGAAGGGAGGGTTTTTTTCTTCTTCTGTCTAATTATCTTGCTAGTTTTTGGTGCACTCAGGCCCTGTCCATTCATCTTTCTAGCCTTTGGCGGTCGGTGTAAGAACCTCCCAACGCCACCTTGGCCAATGGGGGAGACCCCCCAGCACTCCTTGGCTGTCTGCTGGTATCGGGGCCAGTGGACTGGGGGAGGGCTGCAGGACCCACCTTCAGGAAGCCCCGAGATGTCACAGCCCTTATCCTGCCTCCCAACACTGGACACCGTGCAGGCACATCCAGGGGAGCCAGAGTCCACAGGACACCCCTGGATCTCAGCGCACCTGTCCTCCTTACAGCCCACCCCTCCAAAGGGGCCAGCCGAGCTTGTCCACTCTGCCCCTGGCTGGCCATACTCCAACTAACTGTCTACAGGAGCAGGTACACATAGGCAGACATGCCAAACTCATCAAACTGTGTATTTAAAATGGGTGTATTTTATTGTATGTAAATTATATCCCAGTAAAACTTATTCAAAATACATATTAAGAGACAAGATCTGTATAACAAATGAATGCTTATTTAAAACATCTGAAGAATGGGAGGCAGTTGAGTAAAATACATAACCACAGCTGCCATGTGTACTGCCCCTACTGCTTTATGTTCAATACATTAGAAGACAATATAATAAGCTTTACACTGAAGCTGAGCTAATTGAACATTTATAAGTCAGAAGTCCTTTTTCAATATTGTAGTATATCAGGGTCATTTTTATGGAGAGCTATTATTAATGTGTCATGGAATATTAAGGCATAGATAAATGGGTAGAATCTATTCTGAAAGTGAATGTAAACTGAATTAAAGCTATAACGTAGCTATGTAATAAGAATATCATGTTTGTTCAGGTACAAGTCTACCCAGAAGGTGTTCAACCATGTACTATGAAAAATAGAGATAGTTGTTTAAGATACAAGATGCAAGAAACATTGTACATAGGACAATGATACCTCAGTCCCCTTCAAAGTAAGTACCCCACACAGTTTTCCCAATCAGCCTCTTCTGCCCCATTGTACTTTTCTGAATCTCATTGATGATCTGAAATCTATTCCCTTTCAAAGGTGATTTTAGTTTTGGAAAAAGCCAAAGTCACAGGGTGCCAAATCTGGTCTGTAGGGGGGCTGAGTCACCTGGGTGATTTGATGTTTTGCAAAAAAACTCTGCATGAGACATGATGCATAGCAGGTACATTGTCATGATGAAGCTGCCAATCACCAGTTGCCCATAGCTGCGGCCTTCTGAATCATCCAAATTGTTTCTGTGGAGGAATGTTCAAGCATAATGCACAATTTGATGCAGATTTGTTGCTCTACTCAGTCATTTTGAATGTGACAGCCACATAATGCACACACTCAATGGGGTCTACTGCCCCCACTGACTAGTAGACTGGAGGCATCATTGTTGATGCTTGTGCGTTCTGTTCCTTTCCCTTGGCTGCCAGGTTACATCAATGTTGGGCAAACTGTTCTTGTTATGTTAACAGCGGCTAGACTTTTCTGCACAGACCCCATATATTCATATTTATGAGAACTCACAGATTATGAGAATATCTTTTTTAAAAAAGAACTATGAACTGATATTATTTTGTTTATACAAAACTGGTCACTCAGTTTTCACATAAAATAATATGCTTTTTATGAGTGAACATGTTCTCATACCAATTTTAGGGTGGGGAGTCAGTTCCCCAAATTCAAACAATGCTTCACACACCAGCTAAGTGCCCTACAGTTCAACTCAATTCTTGTACTATCTATGTGAAGTGGCAACGGATCCAACAGGTGAAGAGCTCAGTTCCGCAAGAGCAGCCCACCCCTTCAGACACCAACTGCAAGCCTAGGTGTCACTTGTGCTTCTGACCAAGAGCCTACTATCGGAGGACCAATGACCCACTCCAATGTGGGTGCCAACCACAAGTTCAGGTTGTTTGGGGTACTTCTGACTGACTGGCTATAAATAAGACGTTCCCACAACTCCCTCCTCAGGTTTGATTAATTTGCTAGAGTGGCTCACAGAACTCAGGTAACCCATTTACTCACTAGATCACTGATTTATTACAAAGGATAGAAATCCAGAGCCTGATGAGGGGATACATAGGGTGAGGTCCTGAGCACAGAAGTACCAGTCCACATAGAGTTTGGGGCCCAGCACGGTGGCACAGGGAAGCATTCTAGTTCCCCAACCCTCTCTAAACACACTCTTTTTGGGTTTTTATGGAGACTTCATACATGGCAAAATTGATTAAGTCATGGGCATTGGTTATTGAATTCTGTCTTTAGACCCTCTTCCATTCTGAGGTCAGGAGGGAAGGACTTGGTTGACTCAACCAGCCCCATGTTCAGTAGCAGAACAAAGCACACTTTTTCTCACTCTCGTCACAGGAAATATCAAAGGTTTCAGCAGTTCTGTGCCAGAAAGGAAAGGCAGATGAAGACCAAATATATATATATATATTCTCAAAGAATTCTCAAAGAAAACAAATTGTACAATTTCACATATAAACATTAAAAAACAGCATTTTTCTGTTAGATCCTATCTTATCTATTTATATCTTATTGGCTCCTTTTTCTATCTTCTATTTTTTTTCCTTAATAAATAATTATGTGATATACTCACGTTAGCAAACAAAATGCAAAGAGACATCACAGAGATGTGTTTTTCAAACTCCTGAATTAATTTATCTTTAATGCAGATCTACAGTTTAGAGGCAGAATTAGCTGAGTGTGAATGTTCAAAAAGAGGCTCTTTCACTACTTATCTTCTAGTTATAGTCATTATACAATTAATTCTTTTATTTTACATTTAC
>PVJI01008444.1:0-71183 GCA_004026765.1 Micronycteris hirsuta
AGAGAGAGAGAAATGCAAAGTGCCCCAGGGATAGCCATACCTTTAGTTCAATGGGGCACTTGCTATGTCCCCTGACAAGAGTGCACCTCCTTTACTGGGACAGGATTTCCAACCTGCAGAACCCAGAGATGCAAGGACAGAAACAAACTTGCTGGTAGGTCACAGGAAATGATGATACATAGCACCATTGCTACTTGTACCCCTTGGTTCCTAGACCCATACATCCTCTCCGTTAGGAAAAGAGCACCGTAAGAGGTGCAGATAACACATTTACCTGAAGAATAGTACCCCATCCTCCCCTTCCTTTCATAGTGTTGCCTCCAATCTGGTTTTTCAGCTACTCCTTTAGAAGGTTATTCTAGTGTTCCTGAAGCCTGATGTTTCTAAATGGAATGGTATATTATATAATCAGTGAATCCAATGATAATTGTGGGAGTGATCCTTTACTGTAAAGTGGGTATCCTCTTCAAGTAGTATGTTTTGTGGGGTTCCATGGATATGAATCAGGCTGCATAATGGTATTTGGGCAAGGAAGGCAAACTCATATCTAGAGAAGGTATCTAGAGAATGAACTGTCAGCTCTTCCTGGTTGGAAGAGGCCAAAATGTTGCTGAATTGTCCCTAAATGATTGGTTGCGCTTCTCGAGGAATAGTGCCATACTGAGGACTCAGCATTGATCTCTGTTTCTCACAAGTTGGACATTCAGAGGCAGCAATGGGCATTCAGTAACAGGCAGCAGTAACTAGGTCAGCTTTGGTAAGTGGGAGTCCAGACTGTTGAGGTAATATATAGCTCCCAGTGGTCACTCCATTCATGTGACAATCATGACAGTTCCAGAGTATCTGATAGCAAAGGCTGGCACATGTCAATTGGTTAAGCCATTTTATCTACTGGATTAATTATAGTAAGTACCTCTTCTATGGTAAATGTTTCCTGGAGTGCATTAACAGATTCAAAATTTTCTGTAAATAGATCTACTAAACAAACCCATCACTCAGAAGTACTACAACCCTATAAGCTCCGTAAAGCCTGCCATCAGTCAACAGCAACTGCTATTGCTCATGGGCCAGTTTAGAAATTGCCAACACTGGGAACAGCAGGCATTGGGATCAGGGCTGCAAGGAAAAAGGCTATTATTTGTTGGTCTTGCTCATAACCATGCTGGAAGCCTGTATGTATGTATGAAATACTTGTAAATAAAGGTATCTTCCAAAGCATACATCAGTGTAACTAAGACATTCCAAGTATATTCATTCCCATTTGTCCAACCACATGCCTCTACCCCAGACATCCTTGTCTTGAATCTTTGATTCCTTCTCCTTCCAGGCTCCTGATAAATTGGCGAGACACCAGTTATTTCCCAGGAGTCTCTATATATTTTCACCTCAGGACACTTCTCCTCCCATTCAAAGGGAATGGTCAGGTACACTGTTTGTAGTCCTACTCATTGGGATGAGTTTCCCTCTGCCTTTTAGAGCCACTTTGTATATGACTATAATGTAGCTAGCATGCATTCTTGGTTTTCAGCCACATACTGAAGTGATCAGTCTAGGCCTTTTCTTCCTCTTTCAGCAAGTCATATGAGTTCAGGTCATGAGGCTATAGCTGAGAGCTAAGGAGGAGGAGCTGGTACAACTGTGGTGGGTGAAACAGAAGTCCAACCGACCTCACTATAAAGTTACTTATGACTTCTGGTCCTGCTCAAAGTCAATCCCAGATGTTCCATTTCCACCTTATGACAAGGCCTGTCCAACTTTATAACTTGGTGGGTCCAACAGAACCCAGCTTATAATCAAGAATTCTAGATGTTTGGCCCCTCATTATAAAGCATTCCATCCCTATCAGGGACCAGTAACATGCCAGGAACTATTTCTCCAAAGACATATAACTCTCTACTGTGGATGGTACAGCCTTGATTTAAAATTTTTCTGGTCTAGGAAATGTTTCTCCCTCCAGGGCTCAACATATTACATCTTTTTCATATTACATCTTTGTGTTAGAGGTTGATCACCTCTAACACAAAATAGTCTTCTAAATTATATGACTCAAGAGGCAGCAGGACTTGCACCACAAGCTGGACCTGCTGTAGGTCCCACTAATAAAGCTGGCAACATTATGTGTAAACCAGTATAAGTACCATAACAATTATTCTAGATATGGAATGTGTTTCCTCCAGAATCCAAAGAGGCCCACCAAGTGTAGTGTTTCTTTCTTTGTGATAGAAAGTGAAAGATGCCGCTACTTGTCTTTACTTTGGATGAATACCCTGGCATGCCCCTGACCACTGGACTTCTAAAAACTACATTGAAGTGAAAAGTCTCTGAATTTTCTTAAGGTTATGTCCTACCCTCATGTGCACAAGTGTCTTACTCAGCCCCCAGGGTGAGTAAGACTTGGTTGGCTCAACTCTTGCTCACTCTGTCCAATCAGCATGATGTCATTGACATAATGGATTAATGTTCTGTTTCAGGTGATCCAAATCCCTTCAGATTATATTATGACAGATGACGGAAGAGACATTGTGCAAAACTGAGAGTAAATTTGAATATTGTTTTCCATTCTATGTAAAAGCAAACTGTTTATGATCCTCTTTTCTAATTGAAATACAAAATATATTTGCCAAAGCCATGACTGCATACTATGTACCTGCATTAATCTTTTCTAGCAATGATACTACATTAGACTCAGCAGCTGCAGTTGGAGAAACTATTTGATTGAGTTTTTAGCAGGTCTACATTCATTTAAAGAGACCCATCTGGTTTCTTCAAGAGCCAAATTGGTAAATAAAATGGAGATATGATGGAGACTACCACCTTGCATCCTTCAGAAGAGTCATTAAACTACAACCTGCAGATCAAATACAAGTAGCTGATTTTATAAATAAAGCTTTATTAGAAGATAGTGATTTCCATTCATTTATATATCGCCTGTGAGTACTTGCACAATACAATGGCAGAACCGAATAGCTGTAACATAGATAGAACGGCTCACAAAGCCTAAAATATTTACTTTCTCATAGTTTATTTTTTAAAAGTTTCCTGAATCCTGCTTTATAACTTTAATGGTTGTATTAATCTCTGCTATTCCCTCTATTCAACCCCTAGGATGTGATTTTACTTTTTATTTACAATTTGGCTGAGGATATGGTCAGTTGAAATGGCTTCCACTTGGTCTTCCCTAAGTCAAGTAGAAGAAATAGAAGATCACGGAGTATTTATCTATTACATAGAAAATAAACCATAAACTTAAAAGCAAACCACCAACAACAACAAAAGAAATCAAAAGGAAGTGTCAGTAGTCTTGACTATGTAAAGCTTGAGGAACCTAAATATACAAACACAATCTTAGTTTGCCACAGAATCCAAAGAAAAAGTGTTAACACCAGTAATACAAAATGAACAAGGGTAAATTGACACAGAAGATGGACAAAAGATGTCAGGGGTAGGCAAAATTAGGTTAAATTACCAGCCATCATTACCTAAAGTATAAATTATAAGTAAGGATACAAAATAATAAGAAGAAAAACAATACAAATAAATAATATGGTAATTGGTAAATAAAAAATAATGCAAGTATAAACTCTGTTCATTAAACACTCAGATCAGTAAACCTATTTTTGCCCATTCCTGTATATAGAGAAGAAAAAATAGTGACCAGTATGCATATCAAAAAAGTAGTTCTATATTCTTCAATCATCGATGGTATTCAAAGTAAAATATTGAAATAAAATTATTCAAGTATCCAAGTGATAAGATAGGCACTTTAACACACTGTTAGTTTTAATTTAAATTGGTTCTTGAACCAATACTTCAAAAAACAGAGCATGGGCTCTGAAGTACCTGAATAATATGTGTGATCCCAGTGTTCCAACAGCCCATTTTCTTATAGTCTACCCCTTTCCTTAGTTACCTTTTTAACTAGTAGTTCTGACTCTGAATTAGTCCCAACTTTGATTTTTAAAAAATCTAAAATATATATATATCTCAAGTAATATATAAAAAAAGTTACAATAATATTCTCCAAACTGTTGATAGTGTTTCTAAGAGATAGGAACATAAGGTAAGTTCACTTTCCATATCATAAACTTTCTATAATGATTAATAATGATTTTCTATTATTTCTAAAATAAAAATAACATACAGTTAATCTAATCTTCATTTATTTCCTAATCTATTCAACATATACACACCAAGAAAATACTACTATGTGCCAGGCCCTGTGCTGGGTAGGACAGAGCAGGCAGTTAAGGACAAAGTGAATGCCACTTGAGGTCCAGCCTCATACCCAAAGCCTGGATCCAAGATCGAGTAAGGTCTAGGTCTATAGTTCACGGTTTTAGTCAACACAAAATACCCTACTTGTTACATTCAGGATCCCCAAACAAATCAGTCATACAGACTGTATCAGAGAAGTTTGTCCTGCACAGCAGTGCCCAATCTCTTCAGCTAAGATTCAGAATGGAACCTCCACCCTCTGAAGAGATCTGACCAACTGACAAGTCACCAGAATAAAAACTAGAAACCAAAAACTACCACACATAAGGCCAATAACATACATTGAATGATGGACAGGCAGTTACGCTAATGCTTTCTAATAGCTGCCCTGCTGTCAAAATGGGAAGAAGACATAAACTTGGAAAGGGAGAACAGCAGTTTAGAAAATAATGATAGCAAACATTAATTGTGTATGTGTCACTATTCTACCTGACATGTAGTAAATCCTCATAACAATCTAATGGGGAAGTTATTATTTTATTTCAGAAATGAGGAACACAAAATATTTGTGGGTTTTCCCAGGGCTACAGAGCTAAGAAGTGGTAGAACTAGGATCCAAATCCATGAAGCCTGATTCTTGCTCCAGGAAGTTCTATTTATTCATTTATACAACAGACATTATCACGAACCTGCCAAATGCCAGATACAGGGGTACATACTATAGATACACATATTAACAACAGTGCTTCTGCCTTCACAGAGTAGCAGAAAAGAAGGGCAGATAAATAAAACAACATGGTAAATGCTAAAACAGCAATATTGGCTTAGAGTTGTGAGTAATTTTTCTGTGAGCGATCAAGTAAATTTTCACCAATAGCATTGAAGACTAAACAGAATGAAGGCAAATGGCAGGGAAAGCCATCTGAGGTAGCAGATTCAATATGAGCAAAGATATGGATGTATATATATGCATGAAATACACCACGAAAACATATCAGTTTTGCATAATTACAGAATGGAGTCCATGAGGAAAAGTGGAAGAAGAAAGGAAGACCAGCCAATATTTCTCCAACAACATCAACGGGGCTATTGCCATTGAAATAACCATCCTGTAGAGCCTAGTCTTTCGAGGTTCTCACAGAAGCACACACTAAGTTATAGTCATTTGTTTAAACCCCTCAGCAAGCTATATTTTTAGCAAAACAGCAGAATGAAGCTTCACTCATTAGATAATTCACTTCAAGGTAGCTTTAGGTAAGATTCAGGTGTTATTCTTGGAATACAGCACTGTTGCCAAGGTGACAGAAACTTAAACAATGAAATAAATATAACTGCAATAAACATGTTCTGAGAAGACAGCACCAAATGCAAGTCCCTCTATAAAAGAAAATCAGGGCAGTTGAGACAGTTGAACAGTCTCTTTAAAGTAAGCTGGAGTTCTCACACCACAGCAGAGAGGGTATAAGATCTTCAGATCTCCCTGCCTCAGAAATTTTCTTGACTTGAGAGTCCTGCTTAGCAGTTTAGTATGCAGTTCTTGCTGCTGTACCTCCTATCCTGCTTACTACAATGTCCTTTTTTTATGTAGCAGAAACTTAAAACAGTTGACATTCTAAAGATGGAAAAGCAGCCTGCTCCAGCAAAGGATCACACAATATCATGTTCTACTATATGGTCTCCTTCCATGAATTTACTCTAGGGATTCGCCTATTGCACAAAGGAAAATCTCCAAAGAAGACTTAGGAGGGATGTGTTTTTATAATGGGAGAGAAGATTAAAACCTTTATATTCACTGCTTACAGATAACTTCTTTTTTCTAGAAAATTTTTCATACACTCTTCCCTTTTTCTGAGGAGAAGATATATAATCTTTGTTATAATCCAGTGCATGTTGGCAGGGCATAACAACAACAGCACTGCTTTGCATTTTCTATGGTGCTTTAGAGTTTGTCAAGTTCCTTTGCATGCCTTATGTAATCTTTATATCAACCCTGTGATATAGGTATTATTTTATTATAAACATTATTTTATGGATGATGAAAATGAGAGTCATGGAGGATAAGTAACTCACCTAGAGTCACAGAATTAGTTAAATGTCAGAACCAAGCCTTGAATCTACTCAGTTTAAAGACTTCAAGTCCAACGTCCTTGCTACAAATCTATAATCTACCTTCCATTGCACATTATTTAGTTATAACAAGTGAAAAAACTAGGATATTATTTGTGATGTGGAGTCTGTATGGCCTTGGTCAAGTCATGTAACATTACATAGTTCTTTTAGCAGTAAAAGAGGTGTAATAACAATAGCATGCTAATAAAATTCCATTCTATTCCCATCTCCTTCTCCACCATATACTCCTGTGGAAGGAGCGCAAATGCAGCTGATCTAAAAACTACATTATTTGGCTTCAAATCACATTAAATGATTGCTTCAACATCATACGCACTTAAAAAATTATCTTTAACTATGGTTAATATTAAAACCTAGTGAAACATAATAAAAATTAAGTGTCTTATAATCATATAATCCACTCTTTGTTTCAGGTCTGATTCTAACACTGCATGGGTAACCTAGGACCAGTGACAAGCCTTCTGCACTTGTTCCCTCATAACAAAGAAGATGCGTTTTAGAACTTTGCATGATAATTAAATTATGTAGCATATTTTAAAGCCCTTTGGACAATCCTTGAAATGCTACTCAATAAATTATGTTAATTTTGCTTTATTTTAGTGGTTGTTGGTATTGCTATTGTTTATCATATAAATAATTCCCTCTTAAATGCCAGTGAAAAAATAATTCCAGAGATTGCTGGATAGTACAGTTGATTAGACTAAGGCTAAAATAAATGAGATATATTTAAGTGAAAACAATGATTGAAACAAGTGTTAATATCTTCACATTTTATTTTTTACTTTTAGAATGTTATTTTGTGCAACTACTGTATTAGCCTTGGATCACCACGAATCCATACTGTAAATAATTCAGTGGTCTACATGGCTATTCTCAAACTTTATCACCACAAAATGAAATAACCTATCTTTAAATGTGAGGATGCCAAAATTAGAAACTGAAACCTTATCACATGAACCCAAAGCACTTCTATCTCATAATGTTTCTGTGATGGAACCTACATGTCCATCACTGCACTTATTCCTTCTGCTTAGATGCTTCTATGATGTATTAGTACATTTCTACCACAGATGCATTTTAAACGATAAACAAGATGAGCACAAATTATCTTTCCTTGCTTACTTTATTTTAGAGACTTTGTGTAACACCAGTTATACAGTCAGATGAGTGGCAGTTAAATTGTGCTTTTGTTCTCTATGCTGAAAAATATTAAAAGAGAGTACCTTTTTTTTACTGTTTTACAATTTCTTGCTTATCTGGACACTGTGTAATAGGCATGCAACATTTAACTTTCCAGTGATACTATTGCTGTTGTTTTTGATGATGTTATTTTGTATTTGACCTATAAATTATAACTGTTTTTGATTACCTGCTAGGTGCCTGGGCACTGAGTCAGATGCTTTACATTCACTATTTAACTTAATACTGACAGGTATCCTATATAATATATATTATTATCGCAATTTTTCAGAAATTAAGTAACATTTCTGAAACCACATTGCTATTGTAGTAGCATGTTGAACTCAAGATCCTTTATTTCCAAATTTCATGCATTTTTGTATCATATATTATATGCTTGCATATGAATTACTAAAAATTTTTAAAGAAAAATTGAGAGGAGCAATTGGAGTATGACTTGCCTTAAAATATGGTTCCCAGCAATGATATTAACCATATTAGTATAAATATATGAATATGTCTTAGAGAAAACAAAAGTTTCAAATTTTAAGAGTGGGGAAGACATCTTTTTCCAGTAAAGACAAAAGAAGAGGGACTGAGTTTTATTTTCTTACCTGAAAGAAATATTAAAAGACAAAAATATATGTAACATGCCCTGGCTGGTGTAGCTCTGTGGATTGAGTGCGGGCTGTAAACCAAAGGGTCGCCAGTTCGATTCCCAGTCAGGGCAAATGCCTGGGTTGCAGGCCAGATCCCCAATGGGGGCCACGTGAGAGGCAACCACGCATTGATGTTTCTCTTTCTCCCTCCCTTCTCTTCTGTCTAAAAATAAATAAATAAAATCTTAAAAAAAATATATATATATGAAACAGCAGACATTGGAAGTCAGGCAACAAAGGACAGAGATCTGAATAAACAAGGAGCAAATGAAATAGACCCTACAGTTGTCCCACTCTATAGCTTAGAGTTTCCAGGATATAACATAGAAGGGAGAAACCCAGGAAGCTCCCAGTAGTCTCCTTAAATTGAAAGAAAGCTGGAAGCTCAGGAAAGCTAAGATAGCTAAAGTTCATAGGCAGAATCCTAGACAGAAGTGAGCTGCATGGAAAGAGAGCTTTAAATATCTGCAGACGGTTTCTCTTGCATTTTCACCTGAATACTAACCAGTACACATATGTGTGGGAACTCCCCAGAAGGGACAACAAAAGGATTAGAAGGAATAAAACTTGGTGTCCTCACAGGGCAAGGAACAATTTCTGTCAAAAACAAGCCTAAGCAGAAAATCCTATAATTCATGGGGTATTGGATAGAGTGTTCAGAGGAGTTTTATCTCAACCGTGAGAAAGAGCTCAAGAATAAATGCTGCTGATAAAACTTAATGAAGTTTATAAGAAAGATCAGAAAGATCAAATGTCTATTTTCAAGTAACTGTGCCCCAGAACAGAGTTTAAAAATATTCATATAAATGCAAAAACATCCAGCACCCAAAAAGATGGAATTTTAAATGTCTGGCATTTGAAAATAAAAAATGTTAGGAATACAAAGAAGCAAGAAAATATAACACAATGAGGGGGGAAAAAGTCAGTTGGCCAAAACTGACTTAGAAATAATGCAGATGATAAAAATAATGCATAAAGATATTAAAAGTTAACTATTCTGTGTGTTCAAGAAGCTAGAGGAAAGATTGTGCACACTAAGATGGTATGTAAGATTTAAAAAAAAAACTAAGACTGTTAAAAATGAAAGCTAGAATATATCAGATTTTTTAAAAGTAAACTAGATAGGGTTAAGGCAGATTATACAATGCAGTTGGAAAGATTAATGGTCTTAAACAATTAGCAAGGGCAAAACTCCAAATTACACACACAGTGAAAAAAAGACTAAATGAAAAGTAATAGAGTACAAGTGCAGTACGGAACAACTTTAAGTGGCCCAATACACAGAATACACACACTAACAGAGTCCACAAAGGAAATGGAAGGGACGCAGAAGAAATATTTAAAGAAATACTGGCTGAAAATTATACAATTGTAATAACACAATAAATCCCAAATCTAAGAAGTTCAACAAACTCCAGCCACAAGAAACATGAAAAAATTATATCACAAATATCAATATCATAATCAAGTTGTTTGAAAGGAATTATAAAGAAAACCCTTAAAATTAACCCATGGGAAAAAAAATACATCATGTACATAATAACATATATGACAGAAAACTGCTTGTGGAAAACAATACAAGACATTCACACAATGGAATACTACTCAGCTATAAAAAAGAAGACAATTTTGCCCTTTGCAACAGCATTGATGAACCTGGAGAATGTAAGTTATGCTGACTGAAATAAGCCAATCAGAGAAAGTCAAGTACCATATGATTTCACTCATATGTGAAATCTAATAAACAAGCTGAACTATCAAGCAAAACAGAGACAGACTCATATACAGAGAGCAGATGACGGCTAGTTGGGGAGGGGAGGTTAGGGGGTTGGGCGATTGAGCAAAAAGGAAGAAAGGACTCACAGACATGGACAACAGTGTCGAGATTGCTGGCGGGGAGGGAGGTATAAGGAGACAAAATGGTAATACAAAAATATAATAAAGATAAAAACTGCTAAAAATATAGAAAAAATAAATGAATGAATAATAAAAAAAGGAAGACTTGAAAAACACTATCAACCAACTTGATACAATTGACATTTGTATACTACTCTATTCAACAAAAGCAGAATCTACCTTCTTTTACAAAGCACACAGACATAAACCAAAGTAAACCATATACCGCACCACCAAACAAGTCTCAACAAACTTCAAAGACTTGAGATCAAAAACATATTATCTGATCATATGGAATTTAATTAGGAATCACTAACAGAAATATATGTAGAAAATGCTTAAATATTCACAATGTAAATAACACATTTCTAAAAAGCACATGGGACAAATAACAATTCACAAGTAAAATTAGATAGCATTCTGAGCTGAACAGAAAAGGAAAAAACAGTATGTCAAAATTTTTGGCACTAAACACTTTTAGTATTTGCAAATTTTATTTTATTGTTGCTTATGTAGTAGATTTCACATAGCAGTAAATCTGTAAAGTAAAAGCAAAAGAAAAAACACAATTAACACAATAGAATACTCTGAAACAAAAGCAAAAATTTGCAATATCACTTGAAAAAAAGAAATATTATGGCAAATACTGTAGATAAAATTATTTTATTGGACACATATAACTTTACAGTTATAATTAAACATTCTAAAATATCTACTTAAATTTTATAAATGGTTGTAGGAAAAATAGCTTGAATCTTTATTTTAAGGTTTTATTTATTTATTTTTAGAAAGAGGGGAAGGGAAGGAGAAAGAGAGGTAGCGAAACACAATGTGTGGTTGCCTCTTGCACACCCTCCACCAGGGACCGGGCCCACAACCCAGGCATGTGCCTTGACTGGGAATCAAACTGGCAACCCTTTGGTTCACAAGCCCACACTCAATCCTCTGAGCCACACCAGCCAGGACAGCTTGAATCTTTTGTAGCACTAAATACCTATGTTAGGAACAAAATGTTTCAAATCAATAATTTCAGCTTGTATCACAAGAAGTAGAAAAAAGACAAAAATAAACTCAATGCAAACAGAAGAAAATAATAAAGATCAGAGATTTAAAAAATTAAATAGAAAACAAAAAAGAAATAGAGATAAATGAAATACAAACCTGGTTCTCTGAAAAGATATGGTCAGAATGATTGGTTATAAAGAGAAGACACAAATTACCAATATCAGGTATAAAAGAGATGACAACATACACTATAAAGTCAAAAAGATATTGTTATGAAAACTTCATGCCAATAAGGTTGACAACCTGGAAGAAATAAATAAATTTATTTTAAAATACTATCAAAGCTCACTAAAAAGTAAGTAATCTGAACAGCACTGCATATTAAAGAAAGTCAATTTTTATTTAAAAACCTACCCACAAAAAAACACTCTAGGTCCTTATGGTTTCATTGCTGAATTCTTCTACATGTTTAAGAAATAATGATATCAAACCTACAGAATTACCTGTAAAACTGGACTAATGAAGCCCTGGCTGGAGAGCTCACTCAGTTGGAGGATCAACTCATACACCAAAAGGCTGAGGGTTCAATTCCCAGTGAGGGCACATACCTAGGTTATGGGTTCAATCCCCAGACTGGGTGCATATGGATAGCAACCAATTGCTGTTTCTCTATCCCTTTCTCTCATCCTTCCCTTTCTCCCTCCATCCCTCCCTCTCTCCCTGCCTTCTTTCCTCCGTCCTGTTCTCTCTAAAATCAATAAACACATATCCATGGGTAACAACAACAACAAAAAGTAATGAAGATGCACACCAAACTTCAGAGAAGAATGGATGAGCACAGCAAAAACTTCAACAAAAAGATAGAAAAAATAAGGAAGTACCAAATAGTTACGACACAGAGTTGAAGAATACAATAACTGAACTGAAAAATACACTTTAGGGGTTCAACAGCAGACTATATAAAGCAGAAAAAAGAATTAGTGAAGGTGGATATAAGACAGTGGAATTCATCCAAGCAGAGCAGCAAAAAGAAAAAAGAGTAAATAAAAGGGAAGTTGGCTTAAGGGACTTTTGGGACAACCTCAAGGAACTTCATACTGTAGATGTCTTTGAAAAAGAAGAGAGAGAAAAATCAGAAAATTTATTTGAAGAAAAAGTGGCTAAAAACTACACTCACCTAGCGTTGACGAAAAAGGGGTTCAATGGAAAATAACCTCACAGGGTAACCTGATCCTAAATTCCTAAATGAGCAGGTCAAGGTGTGTAGTTATGCCACAAGAATATAACTTCTTCAGTAAAAATTTTATCTTGTCTTAACCGAGCTCCATCCATTTTTTTCTGTGCATCTAGGTTAACACACCTCTGAAATGCCTCTTTTTAGAAGCAAAACTACCCTTAAGATATACATAATGTTGTTAACTATGCTGAAATCGAATTCCCAACTTGCCTTCTCTCACCATCATATAATCTTTCTTATTTTTCCTCCCTAATTCAAAATGCATAAAAGAAGCTGCAAGCTGCCATTCTGAGAAGCATTGTTCTCAGCCTGTTAAAATATTGCTTCCAGGCATATTCTCTGTTTGGCTCAAATACATTTTATTAAAATACTCTACAGGTCTGGACATTCTTTTATCAACAATAGGGGAGGAAACAGACAACAAGATCCAGGAAGCCTAGAGAGTTCCAAATAAGAGGAAAAAAGGAGAGCTAGACCAAGACACATTTAATTAAAATGTCAGAATTTAAGACAAGGAGATAACCTTAAAAGCAGTAAGAGAAAAACAACTTGTTAACTACAAGGGACCCCCTCATATGACTATCAGATAATTGTTCAGCAGAAATATTGCAGGCTAGAAGGAAGTAGCATTATACATTCAAAGTGCTAAAATTTAAAGTTCTAAACACAAATATTGTATCAGGCAAAATTCTCAGAATTTAAGGAGAGATAAAGAGCTTTCCAGACATGCAGAAGATAAAGGAGTTCATCACCATTAAAGCAGTTTTACAAGAATGTTAAAGGGACTTCTTTAAGCCAAAAAGAAAGGGTACTAATTAATAACAAGAAAACATATGACAGTATAAATATCACTGGTAAAGGTAAATACATAGTAAAGACAGTGGACTAATCACTTATAAAGTTAATATAAAGGTTAAAAGACAAAATTTGTAAAAATAACAATAACTATAATTATTTAACAAATACACAACATATATATGTAAAATGTGACATCAAAACAAAACATGAATAGAAAGACTAAAAATGTAGAGCTTTAGAAGGTGTTTGAACTTAAGATTTTATCAACTTAAAATAGACTGATACAAATAAAGGTGCTATATATACAAATAATATAATGCATGTGAAAGCACTTTACAAACTATATATATTCAGATATTACTAAGGAAGCTTTCTATTCTCCTTGGCACATTCAGGTTTATCCTTAAAATACATGAGAATGGATATAGGAAAAAATATAAGTACATATATTATAAGGAAATAACAGTATGGAATGTAATTTTGTAGGCCTAGTAGAAAAAAATTCATTCAGGAAATCTATGTAAAAGTTATACAGTGTTTTTCCACTCAACATTAATAGAAAATAACTAAAAAACACTCAGCAAAGTAGGAGCATACCTCAAAATAATAAAGGCCATATACAAGACACCTACAGCCGCTATCACACTCAATGGAAAAAAATAAAAGCTTTGCCACTAAGATCAAGAACAAGACAAGGACATTCACTTTCACAACTTCTATTCAACATATCATTGGAAGTCCTAGCCACAGCAATCAGACAAAAAAAGAAATAAAAGGCATTGGAAAGGAGGAAGTAAAACTGTTACTGTTTGCAGATGACATGATAGTGTGCATAAAAAACCCTATAGACTCCACCAAAAAAGTTCTCGACCTAGTAAGTGAATTTGACAAAACAGTGGGATACAAAGCCAATATTCAGAAATCAAAGGCATTTTTGTACACCAATAACAAAATATCAGAAACACATATCAGAAAAAAAATCATATTTGATATAGCAACAAGAAAAATAAAGTACCTAAGAATAAACCTTACCAAGGAAGTAAAAGACCTGTAGTCAGAAAACTACATAACACTGAAGAAAGAAATTAAGTAAGACACAAATAAATGGAAGCATAGACCCTCTTCTTGGACTGGAAGAATTAACATAATCAAAATGTCCATACTACCACCAAAAATTTATAGATTCTATGCAATCCCTATTAAAATACCAATGGCACATTTCACAGATATAGAAAAAACATTTCAAAAATTTATATGGAACCATAAATGACACCAAACAGCCACAGCAATTTTGAGAAAGGTGAACAAAGTAGGAGGGATCACAATACCTGACATCAAACTATATTACAAGGCCACAGTAATCAAAAGAGTCTGGTACTGGCATAAGAACAGTTACATAGATCAATGGATTAGAGTAGAGAGCCCAGAAATAAATCCAAGTCTCTATGGTAATTAATATACGACAAAGGGGGAAAAAGCATAAAAATAGAGTAAAAATAGCCTCTTCAACAAATGGTGTTGGGAAATTTAGACAGCTGCATGCAAAAAAATGAAACTCAACCACCAATATACACCATACACAAAAATAAACTCAAAGTGGATAAAAGACTTAAATATAAGTTTTAACACCATAAAAGTCCTAGAGGAGATCATAGGGAGGAAAATCTCAGATTAGACATTGGCGGCAATATGTCCCCTAGAGCAAGAGACATTAATGGAAAGAATAAACAAATGGGGCTTCATCAAAATAAAAACTTCTGCCCAGCTAAAAAAAAATCGACAAAATGAAAAAGGAACCAACTGCATGGGAAAACATATTTGCCAATGATACCTTGTACTAGGGTTTGATCTCCAAAATATATATATAGAATTCACACAACTCCACTCCAGGAAGACAAACAACCCAATTAAAAAATGGGCAACGGACCTGAACAGACATTTCTCCAAGGAGCACATACAGGGGGCCCAGAGATGTATGAAAGAATGCTCAGCATCACTAGCCATCAGAGAGATACAAATTAAAAACACAATGAGAGACCACTTCACACTGCTGAAAATAGCCATATAACAAAATCAACAAACAACAAGTGCTGGTGAGGTTGTGGAGAAAAGGCAACCCCAGTACACTACTGATGAGAATGCAGGCTGGTGCAGCCACTGTGGAAAACAGTATGGAATTTCCTCAAAAAACTAAAAATGGAACCGCCTTTTGACCCAGTAATTCCACTGACGGGATTATGTCCTAAGAATCCTGAAACGCCAATTCAAAAGAACCTATGTACCCCAATGTTCTTAGCAGCACAATTACAATACCAAGTGTTGGAAGCAACCTAAGTGCCCATCAGTAAATGAATGGATCGAAAAACTATGGTACATTTACACAATGGAATACTACACAGCAGAAAGAAAGAAGGAGCTCCTACCCCACATGACAGCATGGATGGAACTGGAGAGCATCATGCTAAGTGAAATAAGCCAGGCAGTGAAAGACAAATACCATATGATCTCACCTATATTGGAACCTAATCAACAACAACAACAAAAAAAACAAGCAAGTAAAATATAACCAGAGACACTGATATAAAGAACAAACTGACAGTAACCAGAGGGGAAGAGGGTGGGAGGTTACGGGGAAAAAAGAGGAATGGTCAACAAGGAACATGTTTAAAGGACACATGGACAAAGTCAAAGGGGATAAGATTGAGGGTGGGAGTGGGGATGGATGGGATGCGGGGAGTGTTGTGGGGAAATGGAGACAACTGTACTTGGAACAACAATAAAAAATAAAAATAAATAAAAAAATAACTCCATTCCAATTTACTGATAACGAAGTTGAACTATAACTAAAAGTAACAATGCCTTAAATTTTGTATGCATAAAAGCACTTTCAAATCTATTGGTTTATTTCTGTAACTCTGGAAGATATCGTTGAGATTAACTAAAAGGGAAGAGTGAAGAGATCATAAGAACAAAGACATGGAAGACCAAAAGATGTGAAATGTTGTTCTGGTCTGCCTTTTACAGTCTGTGTGGCTTGAAGCAAGTTACTTAAGCTTTCTAAACATGTTTCTTTATCTGTTAAATAGGAATAAAGTTAGTAACCAATGTATTGTGAAGATGCAATGACATAATTTACAATAAGCACACTGTAAATCAAAACCTATTTTAGAGATTCAATACGTAGTAGTGGTTATCATCATCATTAGCTTATATAACTGAGTAAGTTAAAGCCCCAAGTAGTTATAAAAAGAGGATGGAAGATATATCAGCACCAACCATCCAAAGATAGCCCTGAGTTTTGACACAATTATAATTTTGTTCAAAGTCACGTAATTAGTACATAGAAAAAATAGGGAAAAAATATAAATTATAATTGATATTCTTTAACTCTTTGTCCAGAATTATATTATTTCATAAAAAATCATGTAGCATTGTATTCTTTATCAGAAATAACCACAAAATATTAATTCTCACCTAAGAAATAGTTTAATTTTAGCTCCTATGAGATAATGTTAACTCATAGAGGTTATTTACTGAAAGGTATCCATACAAATTGACTTTATATTGGAATGTTCATCTTAGGGAAAAAAATGTCATTGAAGTAGAAGTAATTGTCAAGTCAATCTCTGGTTTGCTTATTATTACAGAAATAAATTGAACTCTGCTACAGCTTTTTGACATGTAATTCTGATACTAATAGGTTCACATCCATTTCTCTTTCCTCTACCTGCTAACAGGAAGCATTTTGTAACGGTATGTCAGAAATCTACCAGTAACTGCCTAATGTTTCCCTTAAAAAGAAAGCTACTATCTATAATCACATCACCATTTGTCAACAGATTACTGCCATGAGGGACAGAACCCACTCATGTGTTGATTAGAAAGAAGCACAATTATCAGTCCCCATGTTACAAGAACACCCATGTCTGAACCCCAGTCTTGCCACAATAATAACAAAGATATTTCCCTAACTTCCCTAATGGAGAGGAGGAAGGCAGAGTTTATTTTGTTAAACAGAGCTGTTTTTTTAGTTTTTTTTCTTCAGATATGGAAAAGTTAGGGCTTTAGGGAATTATAATTGTGTCAAAACTCAAGGCTACACTGGGATGATTGGTGCTGATATATCATCCATCCTCTCTTTAACAAGCAATGCTGGGCTAAGTTCCCTCATTCGCACTAGGAAACTACGATCAAGGCAGAGGAGATACAAATATTATATAAGGGGTTGTCTTTGCTTTCAAGTACCTCTCATTCTAACATAACAGACAAATATGCAGTGATCTTTACAACCTAGTGTGTTAAGAAGATAGGCACATAGTTGGAAAATGAATAAAGACAATCAGGTAAATGAAGATGGAATCCTTGAGTACACACAGACAGAGTTAAAGAGCAAAGGCAATGGCAGAATTGAAAAATGGCACAGTCACAAAAGTAAAGCTGTTATAGACTTCCTGCAAGATGGAGGCGTAGGTAGACACACTGTGCCTCCTCATACAACCAAACGAGGAAAAACAGCAATTAAATAAACAAAAACAGCTAGATCTGACAGAAAATCGAACTCAGAGGAAGTCCAACAACCAAGGAGTTAAAGAAGACACATTCATTGAGACCGGTAAGCGGGGCGGAGGTGGGCAGAGAGTGCACAGCGAGCTGGGCAAAGAGAGTGAGGCAAGACCGCAGTTTGTGCGGCAATACCGGCAACACTGCAGCTGCCTGGAGAGATCCGCGGCAGGCGTGCCTGACCAAAACGCGGCCACGCGCCCAGCCCACCTGGACTCAGAAGGGCCAAGACTGGCAGACCAGGCGGCTCCTCATTTGCCTGCAGACAAACTGGGAGAAAAAGCAGGGAGCGGAGCAGGGAAATAAGATCTCAAAAAACCGACTGAAAACAAATGTGGGGGTTGAGGCAGCAGCGGAAGGAACGCCCGGCCTCACAGGAGAGACCCACGGGGACTTGGAACTGTGTAGGCCCGTCCACCGACCCCAGAGCCAACGCAGAGGGGCGCAGCTTGCTTGTGGGTGGTAGTGTGGGTGCGGAGAGCAGAGCAAGCGCCATTGTACTCTCAGGCCCCACCCCCACAGGCAACGTCACAACAGAGCGACGTGGGTTTCCCCGCCCAGGTGAACACCTAAGGCCCCGCCCCTTAAAGTAACAGGAACACTGAGAAAAAAAAATGGCCCAAAAGAAAGAATACATCAAAGCTCCAGAAAAAAATACAACTAAGTGACGAAGAGATAGCCAATCTATCAGATGCACAGTTCAAAGCACTGGTAATCAGGATGCTCACAGGATTGGTAGAAAAATGGTCGAAATTAGTTGAACAAGTGAAGGATAATATAAAGAAACTGAGGGAAAATCTGCAGGTAACCAATAGGGATGAGAAGGAAACTGGGACTCAAATCAACAGAGTGGACCAGCAGAAAGAAAAAAACATCCAAACAGAGAAGAATGAAGAAACGAGAATTCAAAAAACTGCCCGGCTGGTGTAGCTCAGTGGATTGAGTGCGGGCTGGGAACCAGAGGGTCCCGGTTCGATTCCCAGTTGGAGCACATGCCTGGGTTGCGGGCCAGGTCCCCAGTGAGGACCATGTGAGAGGCAACCATACATTGCTCTTTCTCCCTCCCTTCTCCTCTCTCTGAAAATAAAAGAATTCAAAAAACTGAGAAGAGGCTTAGGAACCTCCAGGATGTCTTTAAACATCCCAACATCCGAGTTATAGGGGTGCCAGAAGAAGAGGAAGATCAAGGGATTGAAAACTTATTTGAACAAATAATGATGGAGAACTTCCCCAAGCTGGTGAAGGAAACAGACTTTCGGGAAGTCCAGGAAGCTTAGAGAGTCCCAAAGAAGTTGGACCCAAAGAGGAACACACCAAGGCACATCATAATTACATTACCCAAGATTAAAAATAAGGAGAGAACCCTAAAAGCAGCAAGAGAAAAGGAGACAGTTACCTACAAAGGAATTCCCATAAGACTGTCAGCGGATTTCTCAAAAGAGACCTTGCAGGCAAGAAGGGGCTGCAGAGAAGTATTCCAAGTCATGAAAGGCAAGGACCTACATCCAAGAATACTCTATCCAGCTAAACTCTCATTTAGAAGGGAAGGGCAGATAAAGTGCTTCTCAGACAAGGTCAAGTTCAAGGAGTTCATCATCACCTAGCCTTTATTGTATGAAATGTTAAAGGGATTTATATAAGGTATGGAGGGATATCAACAGGGGAGTGGTGGGGGAGGGGGAGTAAGGGGCAGAGAAGAAGTAGCATAAATGGGAGGTAGAAAACAGACAGGGAGAGGTTAAGAATAGTATAGGAAATGTAGAAGCCAAAGAACTTATGTGTATGACCTATGGACAAAAACTAAAGGATGGGGAATGTCGGGGTATGGGGGCGGAGGGGAAGAAAGGGGGAAAAATGGGACAACTGTAATAGCATAATCAATAAAATATATATATATATTTTTTTAAAGATTTTATTTTTATTTATTTTTAGAGAGAGGGGAGGGGAGGGAGAAAGAGAGGGAGAGAAACAGCAATGTACGGTTGCCTCTCACATGGCCCTCATGGGGACCTGGCCCACAACGCAGGCATGTGCCCTGACGGGGAATCGAACCGGGACCCTCTGGTTCCCAGCCCGCGCTCAATCCACTGAGCTACACCAGCCAGGGCTAATAAAATATATTTTTAAAAAAAGTAAAGCTGTTACAGTATGATGAACACTGAGTGGAGCAAGGACAACTGAGGATAGAAAGGTACAGAGAGGCCAACTCATGAAGGATTCAGCATGTTATTTTGTGGGACTTGGGCTTTATCCTCAGGGCTGCTTAGAAGCTGGAAAGTGACATGATCAAATGTGTTTTGAAAAAAGTTTTCACCTCATATGATAAAAAGAAGTTCAAATGGCAATGTGTGGGCTAATCCACATGACCATTGGCTTACAAACAAAAAGTGTAAAGCATAGTATTGTGTTTCTGCATTAACATTCACTGGAAAGAAATCAGCTTTTTATTTCATTGGAATGTTCTTAGTAACAGTGTTCTTAGAGATATACATGGCATCAGCAAATCTATGCGCTTCAGAAATCACAATGACAGATAGGGAAGGGAAGAGTACAGAAAACAGTGATCAACTGGTTATCTTCCACATACCAGGTACTGTCTTAGGTATTTTGAATATGTTAGTTAATCTTCCCAATGAGGATTCTTGTTACATCCAATTTACAGATTGGTAAACTGAGATCTGGAAGAAATAAATTGTCCACAAACACACAGCTAATGAAGTGAATATACACAATGGAATATTACTCAGCCATAAAAAATAATAAAAATTTTTACAAAGAAAATGAAATCCTGCCATTTGCAACAACATTATTATGTTAAGTGAAAGTGAAATAAGTCAGAGAAAGACAAATACTATATGATTTCATTTATATGTGGAATCTAAAAAGAAAAAAATATATGAATGAACCAAACAGAAAAAAAATTCATACATACAGAAAACAAATTCATGATTGTCAAATGGGAGGCAGGTTGGGGGATGGATGAAAAAGGGAAAGGGATTAAGAAACACAAATTTCCAGTTATAAAAACAGGCACAGGGATGGAAAGGACAGCATAGGGAATACAGTCAATAATATTGTCATAACTATGGATGGTGTCAGAGGTATACTGACTTACTGGGGTAATCACTTTGTAACATATAAATGTTTAATCACTATGTTGTACACCTGAAACTAATATAATATTGTATGCTGAGTGTAATTTAAAATCTTAAGTGTTTTTTTTTTAATCTAAACCTGGGACTGTCAATATCCAAAGGTTTCTATCTTATCACTATACCACTCTATTTTCCTTGAAAAGGTGAGAGAGAGGAGTACAAGATAAGGAAGAGGCTATAGGGGCACTGTGAAATATATGAGTACAGAGGTGCCAGTACTGCTCTTTTTATAGCAACTATTTGCACGTAAGTGCTGTGGAAGGGATTTCTGGATATGGCATCACAAAGAGGTAAATACATCTTCTCCTCAAAAAAAAAAGTACAAAACTGGACAAAGTTGTCCAAAACATCTATTCAGGTTTCTGGAAGTTGAGCAAAGGCCGACAACAGAATCAGAAATATTTGTTATTGAAAAAATGTTAGAGCTATGGTTGAAAATAACAGAAGTCTTCAGCCTTCTTACTTGGGGTTACTCCCATCTCACTCCCCAACTCCACAGACGAGAACTCTAATTTTACCAATGTGGAGCTGACTACGAAATCCAGCAGCTTTGCTACCAGAGAGGCAGACATGATTTTAGACACAGGTGGAAAAGCCCATACCTTTGTCAGTTAAAAGTAGTGAACTTGGTAGAAAACAAACAGGGAAAGCCTATGGCTTTGCTGTTCTATCTGAGGTTGCAGTTCCAACTGGGGCTATGATGGAACAGTTAGACATTTTTAAAAATCCTGGAAATGAAAAGGCCATAGGAGGGCTGAAACAATCTTGCCAAATGTCCTTCCCTGGCTCACTAGGAAACTACGAGCATGAAATTGGGAGACCTGAGAGAGGCTTGCGAAAAGAAAAAGCTTAGGCAGACTTGAGAACTACCTACAACTCTGAATGGACTCCCCAACCCTCACAGTGACCCACTGGCAAGAGGTTGAAAGCCTTAAGGGCTTGAGGAACTTGAGCACAACTGCTGCGCAAATCATTGGCTGACAACAAAGCAATGCAGACACAAAGGTAACTTATAGGCTAAATAATGGAAATACAATACAGATAAAGCAGTTGTTAAAGTGAAATGTATAACTTTAAATGCTTTATTAATTAACTCTGTGAAGGAAACTCTTCACAATCAAATCAACATGTTGTACGTACACTGTAAATGTCTTACAATTGTAGTTGTCAATTATACTTCAATAAAGATGAGGAAAATGCTTTATCAGAAAGAAAGAAATCTAAAATCAACAAACTAACCTTCAAGAAGCTAGCAAAGGATGTCAAATCAAATACAAAGTAAACAGAATATAGGAAATAATAAAGATCAGAATGCAAAATAAACAAAATATAAAACAGAAAAACTATAGAAAATTGATAAAACTAAAATTTGACTCTGAAAAGATGAAGAAAATTGATAAAGCTTTAGCTAGAAACTAAGCAACAAGAAAAAAGAAAGATATTCATTTCCAAAATCAGTAATGGAAGCTACTTACTCTACAGAATTTAAAGATTATACAACAAAAAGTTCATCCCCTATTCTAGTTCATGTAGTTCATGTAGATAGTTTCACCACTCGTTTCTGCAGGATTTCTATGTCCTTTGACCCAGCCTGTGGGTTCTGAAGTATCATTTTCCTAACATAGCACAAAAGAATTAGAATAACTCATGCCTTAATTCTTATTCTTAACTGTAATTTATTTTTCTTTTTTCTTTTGCTATTGTTTAATTGTTATTCAAGTGCAGTTGTCTCCATTTTCCCCCCATCACTTCCCCCCACCCTACCCACCCCTACCTCCCACCCTGAATCCTATCTCCCTTTGGCTTTGTCCATGGATCCTTTATACATGTTCCTTGATGACCCTTTCCCTTCCCCTCCCCACTCCCCTCTGGTTACTGTCAGTTTGTTCTTAATTTCGGTGTCTCTGGTTATATTTTGCTTGCTTGTATGTTTTGTTAATTAGGTTTCACTTATAGGTGAGATCATATGGCATTTGTCTTTCACCACCTGGCTTATTTCACATAATGCTCTACAGTTCTTTCCATGCTGACACAAAGGATAGGAGCTCCTTCTTTCTTTCTGCTGTTTAGTATTCCATTGTGTAAATGTACCACAGTTTTTTGATCCACTCATTTACTGAACAGACCGATTAACAGCTGACAAAATTAAAGCAGTAATAAAAAAAACTCCCATCACACAAAAGCCCTGGATGGACAGTTTCACAGGAGAATTTTACAAAACATTTAAGGAAGAGCTAACCCCTGTACTTCTCAGACTATTCCAAAAAGTTTAAGAAGAGGGAAGACTCCCAAACTCTTTTTATGAGGTCAGCATCATCCTAATCCCCAAACCAGACAAAGACACAACAAAGAAAGAAAACTACAGGCCCATATCACTGATGAACACAGACACTAAAATCCTCAACAAAGTACTGGCAAACTGCATCCAACAACACATCAAAAAGATCATACACCGGCCAGGTGGCTCAGTGGGCTGGAGCATCAAAAAGATCATATACCATGATCAAGTGGGATTCATCCCAGGGATGCTATTTACTGTTAATTTAGAATTTCACCTTCTTAACTATATACAGGTACAGTTCATTAGTTCCAAGGTCCCTTTATATATTTTGGATTTAGGAAGGGAGGGAGGGAAACAAAAGTACCAGGTCTCAGGGTTCAGGCAAAACTTCAGGCAGAAAGGCACTGGATAGAGAAGCAAACCAACGTGAGAAAGAAATATGGTTACCCCCAAAATACCTGAGTCTTGATGTCAGAAAGAAGTCAGTACCGGGATGTCACTGTAGGAATAGTTAACCCCATTCATTTTATCAACATATCCATTTTTTAAAGGCAGACATCGTATCAAGTGTTGAAAAAACCAAGATAATAAGAGTAATGCATAATAACAGTAATAATAATAATAATAAAATACTAATAATAGCTAAGTGTTATTGGTGCCTATTATATCCCAGTATTAGCTAAGTCCTCACAATATGCTCAATTTTCTAGAAATATAAATAAGAAATCATCAAGTTTCAGTCCCCAATATAAAACAGTTAAAAATCCAGGAGAGAAGTGCCAGACGGACCATCAATTACACCATGTGGTAACCATGATATGTTAGCATCAGCAATAAAATTTAAAAGGAGCACAGGCTGGAAGTAAGGAGAAGCTTCTCATAAAACAATAGATTTTATCTATATCTGAAAGGATTTGTTAGCCAGGCAGACTGAGAACTAGAGAAAAGTCATTCAGATGGAAAGATGACATAAATAATAAATGTATCATCAAGAATAAATTGGACTTCCAGCCAAGAGGGAGGCACAGGTAGATATCCTTCACCTCTTCACACAACCAAAAGAAGGATAACAACCAATTTAAAAACAAATAACAACTAGAACTGCCAGAAAATCAAACTGTATGGAAGTCTGACACCAAGGAGTTACAGAAGGAATATTCATCCATACTGGTAGGAGGGGCAGAGATGGGCAGCCAGGGCAGAGAGGGCAAGGCAGCCAGGGGGGAAGACAGTAGACTGGGTAGTCCTACATTTGTGTGCACATAAAAACCAGGAAAAATAACTGAGGAGTGGGCAACCCCAGCCCAGAATAGATTGTGCAACCCAGGGTCCCAGTGCTAGAAAATTAAAACCTCATATCCTCTGGCTGTAAGAACCTGTAGGGAGTGCAGCAGCAGAAGAAACTGCCCATCTCTCGGAAGAGTCCATTTGAGGAGCCCACGGGGTTCTACAACATATACAAGCCCACCCACCCAGGAATCAGTACCGGGGAAGCATCTGGAAGGTCATCAATCACTTGCGGGAAGCTGGTGAAATGTCTGAAAGCCGGGCAAGAGCCGAGCAAGCAGCACTGTTCCCTCTCTGACCCCCCAGTATATAGCGCCACCACATGGCAAAGTGGTTTGCCCCACCCTGGTGAATACCTAAGGCTCCTCCCCTTATAATGTAACAGGTGGGCTGAGACAAAGAAACATGGCCCAAATGAAAGAACAGATCAAAAGTCCAGAAAAAGAATAAAGCAATGAGGAGATACCAACCTATCAGATGCAAAGTTCCAAACACTGGTAATCAGGATGCTCAGAGAAATGATTGAGGACAGCCACAAAATAAAAAAAGAAGTAAAGATTATACAAAGTGAACTAAAGAAAAATATAGAAGAAACCAACACTGAAGGGAAGGAAACCAGGACTCAAATCAATGATTTGGAACAAAAAGAAGAAATAAACATTCAACTAGAACAGAATGAAGAAACAAGAATCCCCAAACCCCAAAAAATGAGGAGAGTCCTAAGAACCTCTAGGACAACTATAAACACACCAACATCCAAATAATAGGGGTGCCAGAAGGAGAAGAGTAAGAGCAAGAAATTGAAAACTTTTTTGAAAAAATAATGAAAGAAAACTTCCCAATCTGGCAAAGGAAATAGACATACAAGTCCAGGAAGCTCAGAGAGTCCCAAAGAAGTTGGACGCAAAGAGGGTTACAGCAAGATATATCATAATTAAAATGCTAACAATTTAAGATAAAGAGAGAGTCTTAAAAGCAGCAAGAGAAAAGAAGAGAGTTACCTACGAAGGAGTACTCATAAGACTATCAGCTGATTTTGCAAAAGAAACCTTGCAGGCAAGAAGAGACTGGCAAGAAATATTCGAAGTCATGAAAAGCAAGGATCTACATCTGAGATTACTCTATCCAGCAAACCTATCATTTAGACTGGAAGGGCAGATAAAGTGCTTCCCAAACAAGGTCAAGTTAAAGTTCATCACCACGAAGCCCTTATTATATGATATGTTAAAGGGACTTAGCTAAGAAAAAGAAGATCGAAACTACAAACAGTAAAATGACAATGAACTCACAACTATCAACAACTGAACCTTAAAAAAAATAAAAACAACTAGAACAGAACAGAATCATAGAAATGGAGATCACATGGAAGGTTATCAGCGGGGAGAGGGAAGGGGGAGAATGGGAGAAAAGGTACAGGGAATAAGAAGCATAACTGGTAGGTACAAACTAGACAGGGGGAGGTTAAGAATAGTATAGGAAATAGAGAAGCCAAAGAACTTATATGTATGACACACGGACATGAACTAAGGGGTGGGGATGCTGGAGGAAATGGGGGTACTGGGCAAAGGGGGACAAAGGAGAGAAAAAAATGGGACAACTGTAATAGCATAATCAATAAAATATGCTTTAAAAAAGAATAAATTACAGGTTTCTAGTTTAGGTAAACAAGTAGACAGTGGTCAATAAACCAAGAAAAGACTGAAAAAGGATACAGACTTTGGAAAAGTACAGACTTTTGTTCAGTATTCATGTGGAAGCATTCAGAAGGCAGCTGAAAAGATGGATGAGGATAAAACTAGAGCTCAAGATCAAAGAGTCATCAGCATTTAGTTTGTCAAGCCAAAGAATGCTATAAGCAAACTAGCTGAAATCCAAAGGTGACCATAAATAGGCAGGTAGGGAGAGAGGGAAGGAGGTAGATAGACCGATAGATCAACAGATCCAGTTCCAGTCAGTTTAGGTCATTCCAGACTCACAGGGAAGAATAATAAGTTACTCTGACAGGTAATCTGGTTAAACACCAAAGTTTGCTCCATACATTCAGCAAATCAAAGCCTCTAAGAGTTTCAGTGTCTTTTCCTCATGATTTTACTGCTTTTGTTCTGCCAAAGCAAGGCTTAGACTATCCACGAAACTTTGCATAAAATTTAAATATCAATCTCTTATTTCTTTGGCACTAGATCAGCCAAACAACACATAGTTTTAAGACTCATCCAGCCTAAGATGTTCTGTTTCTAGTACCCAGTTTTATTTGCATAAAGATCTTTTTCACTCTTTACATCAGTGTTTTATTTATATTGCAACAGCAATATTTATAAGTTTATGTCACAGTAAGTTTCCAATCTAAATTAGGGTCTTTTTTAATTGTTCAGCAGTTAAGAACCACAAACAAAGAGTAAGAAAAAAAATCCAGCACGATTCCTCAACATGAAGCTCTTATGAGAACTTTCCATATAAACAAGTAACCATGTTATATCATCATATCATATAATGTTGACACTAAAGCACAATGAAGGGTGAAATATGACTACCCTACTCTACAATCCAATTTATGATCTTAATTAAAATATGAAGGTATGTTTTGCTTTATATAAACTGTCACCATTATATAATTTGATTGTTTTCTTTAACACTTATGTCACTATTAAATTCAAGTTTTTGGCTATCATATCTGGTTTATAATACTTATTTGACTAAGGTGAGTTTTTCCTATTTAAGAATGGCGTTAGAACCAGATCAAGTACTATCTTCTCTGTGTCATATTCTCCTATCTATTCCTTGACCCTCTAAACTGATAAGCTTTCATAATAACTTAACCTGAATCTCTAGTATTATTTTATTATTTAAATTATTCATTTTATACATTGACTTACAGTTTTTTGTGTACTTGATTCATCATCATTGCTAGAGGATGAGTCAAAAAGGAGTTGCCCCACATAAATGCTTGGTTCAAAGTGAATTACCAAAATGTTTTTTGAATAAATGAAACCGCTCTCCTTAGCCATATACCCATTTTTTAGTCAGCCATTCAGTTATGTGTTTATCCAAAAAATAACATTGCAACAATGTACCACGGTGGTTACAGAATCATTTGAACTTTAGTGTATAAGTTAAGATTTAGATAGTGAATGTTACTACCTTAGAGTCCAAAATAATAATTTAGGTTAGTGATAAGGTTTGTTCTCCTTATAAAACTTATCAATAAACAAAATTAGTATTTTGTATGTTTATTTGCTTATTAGTACATATTTCACTCACTAAAATGTAAACTCTAGGAAGCACAGGGAAATCTTTTTTGCCATTTTATGTCTTCAGTGCCTAGCACAGTGCATGGCATAAACAGGTTCTTAACACTTCTTGATTAGATTTGCCCGGGTCTTTGCTACATGCTCATTCAACTTCAAATGAAAAGTAATTATTTTATGATTTAAACAACAATGCTTTTAAGTAATATTATTAGACTAAGAGAGGTTAAGAAACTAACTGATAGCCAATAATTAATAAGTGGTTATTAAGCTTGAATTTAAATTCAGGACTGTTGGATTCCACTCTTCCTTATATGCTGCAACCACCCAATCTAAGCATTTATTACATATTCAGATAAATTCAGTAACAGAAAGTAGCTCAACTTCTTCGCTCCCCAAAAATAGTCCTTTTTTTCCAATGAATCAGTTAATGCCAATGACATGCAGGAGTAAAGTAAATAACCTGAACAAAACATAGCTATTTATTCGGACATATTTTTAAAATATGACACAAAAAGTATTGTTCAGGTATAAACACTATATTTTATAGATTGACTTTTTACTTTCAAGAGAAAAAGGGGAAGAGAAAAGAAAGGAAAAGAAAATCCTTCCACATTTGATTGCATTTATCCAGTGTATTATAAACTAGTATTTTTACTACATGACACACATTTAACAATATAAGATTGCCAAATGTTGAAGAGAAAATTCCTGAATTATATCAAAATTACTTTATTTTAGATGCTGCAAATTAAAAACTATTTTTAGAATTTTGTTTTAATCATATCTTTCTGCTGAAATATAGTAGGGTATCGACTCCAAATGTAATTTTTCTATGCTCATATAATTCAGTAGAGCAATAGAATCATTGAGACGAGCATAATCTTGGTATAAAATTGAATTTGATACACTAATTTCTGAAAGTGAAAGTTGTTTGCCAAAAGTCTATATATGGGACATTATGAGACAGGCACTAGCAAGGCTCCCAAGATATTTGCATTGTGGGAGACAAAGATAAGCAAAGAAAAGGAAGCTATATTTAAAATAAATATCAGAGCAGATCATAGTGAAGGGGCAAAAGAACTAGCATGGAAATCAATAGGCCTACCATGTAAGCTGAGTTCTACCATAAATGAGAAATAAGACTTTGAGTGATTCATTTCATCTTTCTGAAACTTAGGCTTTCTTATACTAAATAAAACATACAATGTTTGGAAGATGAAGAATGTAAAGGCATTCTAGAAACATGGATATAGAGACTAAAAGGCAAAAAGAACACGGTATAGTAGAAGAGTGTTAAGTTGTCAAAGGTGGCTGTACTTCTGACTAGCTAATTACTTACCTTCAATGAGTCTGTTTTCTTCCCTAATAATACTTCACATCTTTACTATATGGTTTAAAATAATTAAATACATAAGACACAGTAAACTCCTCTTTGCAACTATATATATTTTAATTAAAGAAAATCTATTTTTAGTTAATGAGAACTATATAGTTTTAGTTATCTGAGAATATACTCTTTAGGTAATAGTAAAAGTACAAATCTTGAATATGAGGCAATAACAATTAAGGTTATTTTCAACTCTGAAATTTTGTGACTTTATACTATGCTTAACCTGGAGGGGCATTTGACAAAATTAAACATCTTCATTCTAAAAACTATTAGCAAATCAGAAGTGGAAAGGAATATCTTCAATTTAATAAAGAACATCTATATTTAAAAAACTACTGGTAACATCATACTTCATGGTGAAAGACTAGATGTATTCTCCTAAGACTGGGAATAGGTAAGCATGTCCACTCTCATTACTACTATTTAACATTGTACTAGAGGTCATTGCTGATGGAATAAGACAAGGAAAAATAGGCATATAAATATAAATGATCACTATTCCTAGATAACATAATTTCCTATGTGGAAAATCCCAAATAGACAAATAAGTTTCTAGAAGTACTGAGTGAGTTTAGCAAGGATGCAGAATATATTGCTAGAATATATACTAGCAATAAACAATAAACAATTAAATTTTTAAATAATTTCATTTACAATAGCACCCAAAACAAAAGACTTAGGCAAAAATGTAACAAAATATATGAGATCTGTATGGTGAAAAAAAACACCTGTATTAAAAAAAAAGTGATGAATGTAACCAAATAAGACAGCGAAATGGAGAGAACACATAGTTCATGAATTAGAAAAACAATATCCTTAAGATATTAATATGTCAAATTTTCCCAAAGATCTAAAGATTCAAAACAATTCCAATCAAAATCCCAGCAGGATAGCAGGACATTTTTGTAGAACTCAATTAGCTTGATATCAGGTATTGTGATCCCTCCTACTTTGTTCTCCTTTCTCAAAATTGCCACATTTACACAATGGAATACCAAACAGCAGAAAGAAAGAAGGAGCTGCTACCTTTGCAACAGCATGGTTGGATCTGGAAAGCATTATGCTAAGTGAAATAAGCCAGGCGGTGAAAGGGAAATACCATATGATCTCACCTATATGTGGAACCTAATCAACAAAACAAACAAGCAAGCAAAATACAACCAGAGACATTGAAATAAAGAACAAACTGACAGTAACCAGAGAGGAGAGAGAGGCATTATAGGGGATAACAGGGGAAGGGCCATCAAGGAACATGTATAAAGGACACATGGACGAAGCCAAGGGGGGTAGGTTTGAGGGTGGGAGGCGGGAAAGGGGGACGGCGGATGTGGTGGGGTGAAAATGGAGACAACTGTACTTGAACAACAATAAAACAAGAAACACTGGAAAAAATTTAAAAATAAGGTATATTTTATTGATTATGCTAAAAAAAAACCCTCAATTCGTTTATTTTAAAATTTACATATGAGAGAGTTCCGGCCGAGATGGAGGCATAGGTAGAAACCCTTCGCTTCCTTGCACAACCAAAAGGAGGATAACAACCAATCTAAAATCAATAAACAACCAGAAGCACCTGAAAAATCAAACTGCATGGAACTCCGACAACCAAGGAATTAAAGAAAAAAATCAACCAGAACAATCAGACCAGTAAGGTGGGCCGCGCGGGCAAACTCAGAAAAACTGGGGTAAGGTGGCTGAGGGGCAGGGCTGACTTAAGGGGAAAACTGAGACTCAGAGCTGACTGTGAGCTATGGCTGGGGTGCCGCAGTGAAAGATACTTTCAGTCTGACATGAGAGTCTGTTGGAAAGTGCACTAGAGATGAGCAGGTAAGCTACATTTTTCCCTCTCTGGACCCTCCCCCACAGGCAGTACTGCAAAGAGGGTTGCACTGCCTGGCTGAATACCTAAGGCCCCACCCCTTACAACATATCAGGTGTGCCAAGACAAAGAAATATGGCCCAAATGAAAGAACACAGCAAAACCTCAGAACTAAGCGATAAGGGGATTGCCAACCTATCTGATGGAGAATTTAAAGCCCTGGTAATCAAAATGCTCACAGAACTCATTGACTTTGTTTGAAAAATGAAAAATACCCAATATGAAATACAGCAAAATATTCAGTGACAAGAAGGAAACTAGGATTCAAAGCAACAATTTGGAACAAAAGGAAGAAATAAACTTCCAACTGGATCAACACAAAGAAACAAGAATCCAAAAAAATGAAGAGAGGCTGAGGAGTTGCTGGGACAACCTGAAACGTTCCAATATCTAAATTATAGGGGTGCCAGAAGAAGAACAACAGCAAGAAATTGAAAACTTATTTGAACAAATAATGAAGGAAAACTTTCCCAATCTGGCAAAGGAAATAGACTTCCAGGAAGTCCAAGAAGCCCAGAGAGTCCCAAAGAAGTTCGGCCCAAAGAGGAACATCATCATTAAGTTACCCAATATTAAGGACAAAGAGAAAATTCAAAAAGCAGCAACAGAAAAGGAGACAGTTACCTACAAAGGAGTTCCCATAAGTCTATCAGCTGATTTCTCAAAAGAAACCTTACAAGCAAGAAGGGGCTGGAAAGAAGTATTCAAAGTCATGAAAGGCAAGGACCTACATCCAAGATTACTCTATCCAGCAAAGTGATCATTTAGAATGGAAGGACAGATAAAGTGCTTCCCAGACAAGGTCAAGTTAAAGGAGTTCATCATCACCAAGCCCTTATTATATGAAACATTAAAGGGACTTATTTAAGAAAAAGAAGATCAAAACTATGAACAATAAAATGACAACAAACTCACAACTATCAACAAATGAACCCAAAAGAAAAGAAAAACAATGAAAACAAAAACTAAGCAAACAATAAGAACAGGAACAGAACCAGATAAACGGACATCACACAGAGGGAGTTCAGTGGGGAGAGGGAAGGGAGGAATGGGGGGGGGAAGGTACAGGGAAGAAGAAGCACAATTAGTAGGCATAAAATAGATGGGGAGAGATAAAAAAAAATGGTACAGGAAACAGAAGACTCAAAGAATTTATATGTACAACCCATGGACATGAACTAAGGGGGGGGCAAATGATGGAGGGTTGGGGGAGCAGGGTGGAGGAGGGATAAAGGGGGAAAATTGGGAAAGCTATCATAGCATAATCAATAAAAACATTTTAAAAAATTAAAAATAAAAATAAAATTTACATGAAAAAGAAAAGAAGCTAGAATAACCACAAATATTTTTTAAAAGAATAACAAGTTGAAGTAGTTATGCCATCTGACATCAAGACTTACTATAAAGCTATAGAAATCACAGTGGTGTGGAATTGGAAAAGAAGGGCCATAGAGTTCAGTGGAACAGAATAGATTCCAGAAATGAACAGAATAGATTCCAGAAATGCACCCAACAGAATAGATTCCAGAAATGCATGCATATGGTCAATTGATTTTAAACAAAAATGCAAAAACTCAATAGAAAAATGGCAGTCTTTTCAGCAGATGATAATGAAATAATCAGACATCCATATGTAAAAATAATGCCCTGGCTGGTGTAGCTCAGTGGATTGAGCGCGGGCTGGGAACCAGAGGGTCCCGGTTCGATTCCCAGTCAGAGCACATGCCTGGGTTGCAGGCCAGGTCCCCATGAGGGCCATGTGAGAGGCAACCATACATTGCTGTTTCTCTCCCTCTCTCCCTCCCTTCGCCTCTCTCTAAAAATAAATAAAAATAAAATCTAAAAAAAATAAATTAATTAATTAAAAACAACACCAAAAACAGTCTCAAGTCATAGTTCACATCATATAAATATCAGTTCAAAATAAACCATAGACCTAAATATAAATTCCAAAATATAAAACTTTTAGAAGAAAATTTTTTGATCTTGAGTTAGACACAGATTTTTTAAAATTATCATAAGCATGATTCATAAAAGAAAAAAATATTGCTAAATTTACTTTATAAAAATTATAAACTTTGTTCTGTGAAAAATACTTTTAAAGGAATGAAAAGATCAAACGAAGTCTGGGAAAAAATTGTTGAAAAACATATCATAAATGACTTACATCCAGAATACAGTGATCCTTCACCTATCTCGGGAGTTGTATTCCAGAGACCCCCGCGATAGGTGAAAATCCACAAAGTAGAGGCATTATATTTATTTTATTATTTATATGTATTTTAAGGCTTTATAAACCCTTACCACACTCCTATAAAGCTTTCCCGCTCTCTTATTAACCTTTCCCATACTCTTATAAACACTTCATATGCTCTTAAACACTTTCTACACTCATAAACCTATGTAATTTTAACAACATATAAAATTCTATATGGGTACAGTACTCACCAGTGAAGTATACTACAACTTAAATGATGAAGATCATAAATTATGTAACTGTGCAGTACTGATGGCAATGAGGGTGATGACAATGAGATGAATGTACTGCACAGCCAAGGAGAGCATTACAGCTCTTCTGAAGGCACCACTTCATCAAGCGCTTCATCAGGTGGTGCAGTATCTTCGCCCTGGGCTGTAACTTCTATTTCCACTGAAGGCGTAGGTGTAACTGATCTCTTCATCTGAGTGATGAACGTAGTTATGGGGAGCTGCTGGTGCTGCTTTTTCTTCTGAGTGAGAAGGTTTTTATAAACTGACATGCCACTCTCGATTGTATTTACAAAGTGCAATGAACGAAGCACCCAGGGGTTCCACTCTTCAGCCACTCACTGAAGTTCTTTGGCCATTCTGACCATGGTTGCAAGATGATTGAGTGTTAGGCCAACCTCCTCCTCTTCTCCAACCCATAGTTCATCTTGTTCCTCATCCTCTTCTTCACTTGCTGACTTCATCATCTCTGTCAGGTTTTCAACCGTCAACAGTTGTGAGTGGACATCCACAGAGGCAGCTTCTCCATGCAGAGAAACTCTCTTGAGTCTAAAGCGTCACTGAAATTTGTCAAACCAGCCCTTGCTGGCACTGAATGGGGTTGGTCTGGTGGGAGAAGCACACAACAGTCATGCTTCTGCATCATTGTCCACATCTTCATCCTCGTCACCGTCGTGAACGTCCATGCTTTCCACAAAACTATCATAACGTTTCTTGGCCTTCATCTGGATGGTGCTGGTATCCAGTGAGATATTCTTCTTCCTGCAGTCATTTATCCACAGGGCCAATGCAGACTCCATCCTCACAATGGCCTTATTGCGGGAAGTGACCACCCTCTTTGCAGTCTTGTTAAAAGTCATTGTTGCCGTAGACCTAAAATTCTTCTTGTCTTTCTTTATGTAGTGAACAGTAGATTCGTTGATCCTGTAATGGCGGCCTACAGCTGCATAGCTTTTGCCTTCCTTTAACATGTCAAGAAGTTCCACCTTTTGTTTGATGGTAAGCATATTCCTCTGGCACTTGGGTTAACTGCCAGAAGCCTTAGAAGGTGCAGAACATTTGGGTGGCATTGTAGGGCTTGAAATAAATTCAAACTTTTATGAAAATTTCACAAAAACACAACACCACAGAGCAATATTATGCACAGCAATCAGACGTCAATGTGAAGTGGACAAGGACAGATGCTGAACGTATGGGTACAGTGCAGGAGAGCAAACAGACTGATGCTACGGTCATTGAGCCAATCAGCACCCAGGATACAGAACACAGTGCTGTGGTTGGTCACCTTCCATTCCACCAGCCAATAGTGTGCCGTGTACAATCTCACGATGGCAAACTTGCACAAGTGGTAGTGGCGTACTGCATTTCAATTGTGTACAGTACAGTATTCATCCTCTGATTAAATACATGCTGTATTTTATTTCGATTTAATATTCTTTTAATATGTTTGAATTAACATTTTTTATATTTTTTATATTGTTTTAATTTTTTAGGCAAAAATAATTGAAATCATAAATATTATATAAATACCTATATACTGCAAAATCCCGTGATATAGCGAAAACTCTGTGATACAGAATTAGATATATTTTTTTTTAAAAACCCCAATACAGTGAAGCCACAATAAATGAACCGCAAAATAGCGAGGGACGGCTGTATATAAGAAACTCTTAAAACTTAGTAATAACAAAACAAATAATCCCATTTAAAACACAAACAATTTTGAACAGGTACTTCATCAAAAAATATATATATGGATGGTAAATAAACACATAAAAAGATTTCCAAAGCCATTAGTCATTAGGGAAGTGAAAATTAAAATCACAGTGAAATACAATTGCATATCTATTAGAATGTCTAAGATTTAAAAATACTGACAATATCAAGTGCTGACAAGGATGTGCAGTAACAAGGGTTCTCATGCATTGCTGATTGAAATGCAAATTAATACAGCCACTTTGGATAAGAGTTTGGCAGTTAATCATGAACTTAAACATACACTTAGAGCATAAGACCAAGTAATCCTGCTCTCCTAAGTATTTACCCAAATGAAGTGATAACTTATATTCACAAAAACAAAAATAGAATATGTATAGCTGCTTAATCCATAATTGCCAAAAACTGAAAATATCTGCAAAACACTTTAACTGAATAAAGAAACTGGTAGCATTTGCCACTTTCTAGAAATATCTTATTTTTGTCTTTACTCCTACTTACTGTCTTTCTTCTCATAATAGGGCATAAGCTTCTCCAGGAAAGAAGGATCTTGTCTGTTCTATTGTATGTTGAACCCTTAGTACACAGAACAGTGTCTGGTATATCATAGGTACACAATAAATTTTTGTTTAATATTAATGATGAGAAAAATAACATTTGGAGGGCTTTCTATATGTCCGGTAAAATTTGAATAGTTTTGTATACATTATATCAGTTTAGGCAACTGAGACATAGGAAGCATAAAATATATTGCCCAAGGTCACATAGTAAATAGCTGAAGTATTGTTGAACAGGAACCTTGGCAGTCTAACTCCAAACCTTGAGCTCACTTCAAATAAGGACATGGTGAAAGGGCACTACAGGAAAGAGAAAAATGCAGGAATGTGTGAAACAACAGGGTCTCTACAGGAAACTACAAGAAGGCCAATAAGTCCTATGACAAGATAGACTAAATAGGGCCAGATTATGCCTTTATTCTAAAAACAATAGAAAACTATTTAAGAGATTTAGCAGTGGAATGGCAAGGTCAAATTTGCAGTGTACATAGTAAAGTAATGCACAATAATTCCAATAATGAATAATAGAATTAAATAACACAAAACTCTGGACAAACTATATGTTGGAAGACAACTGCTATATTCCAAGGAACATAAAATAATAGATTAAACTTGAAAGATTGTAGTAGATATAGATAAACACACAAATTCAGGAAATGATTTTAGAGATGGTAAAATCAAAGGGCAAATTTGATTTTGTCATCTATAAAATTAAAATAACAGTAGCACCAACCTCCCAGAGTTGTAAAAATTGAATATAAAGCATTTAGCAAGTATTAGAACAGCATAAGTGATCAATAAATGATGGTTACATTAATAGCATGATAATTATCATTATTACTATTTTTAGATATGAATCCACAAGGGAGGAGTCCAAGATAACTCCCATGCTTCCAGTTTGAATGACTGCATAGATAGTAGTAATATTTACTGGAATATGTAGTAGTAGAAGAGATCAATTTAGAGGATACGATAAGGACCTCACTTTTTTAAATGATAAGTTTGAGATATCCATGGAGCATTTAATGGTAATGTCCAAAAGGCAATTAAATTCAGGAGTTATTTTTTTCTTATGAAATATTTTCAAATATAGATAGAATTGAGAATACAGGAAAGACATGTAAGATGTAATGATATCAGATGGAATCATGGTGAGTACTAATGCTTAAGGAGTTAGTATGACAGGAGAAGCCCAGAAAGGAAAATCAGAAGAAATAAGCAAGGAGCCCCGGCTGGTGTAGCTCAGTGGATTGAGCGCGGGCTGGGAACCAGAGGGTCCCGGTTCGATTCCCAGTTGGGGCACATGCTTGGGTTGCGGGCCAGGTCCCCAGTGAGGGCCATGTGAGAGGCAACCATACATTGCTCTTTCTCCCTCCCTTCTCCTCTCTCTGAAAACAAATAAAATCTTTAAAAAAAAAAAAAAGAAGAAATAAGCAAGGAGATACAAAGAGAATCAAAAGAGAAGGATATTAGAAAGCCAAAGTAACAGAATTTCCAACAGTGAACTGTCAACAGTATCAAATGCAAGATAAATTAAGATAATGGGTATCTGTTCGTTGGATTTAGCAATAGGGAAATTACTCATGTTTGTTACAATTGTAAAATGCCTATTTAATAAATTCTACAAAATATAATGTCAGCTAAGTTTATATTGAATGCTATCATTTAAAAAGTATGATAGTAGTATCTGGTATAACTAATACAATGAACAAATACACTAACATAAACACAAATGTATTGCTATATATGTATATTATGTTTATGAATACCATATACAAACAAATAATTCCAGGTATAGTTCTAGACTTACTATCAATTTCCAGAAACTCAATTTTATCTCTGTAAAATATTTATAATGAAAAAAATAGAAACAAACTTAAAAGAATGAAAATGTGGTCACATTGGCAGAATTTACACTAATATTGATATAATATAGTTGATATGTAAATTCTTTAAGCTTTCCATACAATTTATATATTGAATAATACCTTCTGTTCTGAACTTTTCCTTGAACAAAGAACTTCTGGCTCCATTAGTCAGCTATATAGTTAACTTAAGATGTATCTTACAAAGACCACCCTAAAGTAAATAAATGTGCAATTAACCTCATCCAACAAATAAGGTCACTTAATAATAAAAATATATACCTGTGTTGCAGACACTGTTTAGGTGTTTTGTAAAAATATATTATCAATCTTCAAAACAACACCTCAAGGCAAGTAGTATTAAACCAAATTTAAAGATGAATGACTGAAGTTTAGCAGGGTTATGTAATTTATCCAAGGACACAAAGCTAGCTAGTAATACAACAAAGATCCTAATGCCAAAGCTCATGCTTTTCCCTACTATTCTAATATGATCACTGACCTTGAACAATAAGAAGCAAGAAATGTTTTTTACATGGCAGTATACTTGAGAGCAATTTCTCTCCTCCTTCCCCCAACCAAACTTTTTTGAGAATAGTTCTATTTGCTTTATGATTTAGTTTTCTGTGAGTTGCCTGTTTATATCTTTGGCTTATTTGGTTCTTTTTCCTTCTTTTCTTTTTCGTAAGAGTTCTATATATTTTGGATACCAATCTTATACCCATAATATATTGCACAAATTTCTTTTCCCAGGACAGTCTATATCTTTTACCTTTAGTTATATAGAACTTATTTTTATAAACACAAAAGTATTATCAATTTATTTCTTTATGATTTTGCTTTTCTGTACCTTGCACAGGAGATAACCAATCTAATATTTTATATTTAATTTTGTTTTCATCATTTAAATACATAATTTTATTTTATATTTAAGTTTTTAATCATCCTGTAAGGTTTTTTTGAAGTAGTCAAGTATATAGGTATTGTTTGCCATACAACTACTGATTGAATAGACCCTACTATTGCTACTGTTTTATAATGTATCCTCTCTCAGATATCAAATCCCTTATATTAATAGCCTTGTTTCTGAGTTCCAGTCCGTTCATTTAGACCAGTGATTTTCAATTGGTGTGCCACAAGAATTTTTAAAATGTGCTGGCGAGGATGTGGAGAAAAGGAAACCCTAGTGCAGTCTTGGTGGGAATGCAGACTGGTGCAGCCACTGTAGAAAACAGTATGGAGTTTCCTCAAAAAATTAAAAATGGAACTGCCTTTTGACCCAGCTATCCCACTTCTGGGTATATATCTTAAGAATCCCAAAACACCAGTTTGCAAGAATATATGCACTCCAATGTTCATAGCAAAGTTATTTGCAACAACCAAGATCTGGTAACAGCCCAAGTGCCCATCAGTAGATGAGTAGATAGAAAAAGCTATGGTACATTTACACAATGTAATACCCTGCAACAGTAAAAAAGAAGGAATTCTTACCTTCTCCAGCAGCATGGATGGACCTGGAGAGTATTATGCTACCTAAAATAAACCAGTCAGTGAGAGACAAATAACATATGATCTCACTTATTGTGGAAGCTAATGAAAAAAAAATAATAATTTAACAAACAAAATAGAAACAGAGGCATGGATAGATAGAACAGACTGACAGATGTCTGTGGGGGGAGGGTCGAGGCGGTGGGGACTAGATAAAAGATGGTAAAAGGATTAGCCAAAGAGCACATGCATAACCCATGGACACTGACAACAGTGCAGGGACAGCCTGAGGGAAAGTGGGGCAAGGACAGGATGGAGATGGACAAAGAGGGGGAGAGGTGGGAATGGAGACCTTTGTAATAGCATAAACAACAAAATTAAAGTTTTAAAAAGAATTTTGATTCTTTTGATTCATTTAAAAAAGAATTTTTAAAACATATCATACCTGACTATTTACTCAAGGGCACTGACCTCTTTTCCCTTACATTGTCAAATAAAAAATGACAACAGCCAACACAATATACATCCGGTGTGAATGAATTAAAACCATATCTATTTTTTTGGTCATGTTTGCAAAAATATGTGCCATATTTTGGTGTGCCACAGAATTTTAGCAATTACTTTATATGAGCCATGAGATGAAAAGGTTGTAAATCTCTAGTTTAGACGATTTGCCCATTCTTATGTCAATGCCATTCTATTTTAATCACTTTTGCTTCAAATAAAAATTGTAAGCTGAAATGCAAGTTTCCATTAAAAAAAATACCCATTCATTATTATTCTTCAAAGCAGGCCTGGCTATTTTTGGCCCTTTGTTTTCTTGCATTAATTTTATAATTATCTTGTCAAGTTCTGTGAAATGAAGTAGGTCAGATTTTGATTAGAATTGTATTCAAATTAAGTTGATTTTGGGAGAACCATGTCTTTATAATATTGAGCCTTCACTTCCATGAACATAGCTTTGACATTTCATTTCGTCACATTATCCTTTCACTGCCTCTCATTATTGATGTCATCTCGCTACTCCCCTGCCACTCTTCCTCATTTTTCAATGACGGTTGTTAAGGCCTCACTGATATTTCTCCAATATCTACAGAGACAATTTTTCCAACATTCTGGCTACTGTGAGCTTCTCTTCTCCAATATCTTATCTTCCATTATACTTCATCTAGCTACTCTCATAGTCAATTCTACCCCTTGATATTACAAATAATTGCAATGCCTGCAATTTTCCTTCATTCATTATATTCTCTAATGACCACCTCTTCTCTTTGAATTTTAAAATTATAATCAGATATGTTATATATAAAAGAGTATATGTGTTGTTGTCATGTGTGTGCATATGTGTTTAAGCTACAGTATTGCTTACAGTAACGTAAGAAATACTTCATTGTTTAAAAAGTTTTTCAAATCTCCAATTACATACTCCAGATTACAATTGTTGGCACACATACATAAAAGGATTGGTGAATTAAGAAAAAAGTAAAAATAATAAATAGATCTGTTTTGTTGTCTCATGTTATTGCTGGAAAACAATTTACTCCTTTATGACTAAAAGACTGAAAATTGCATCATATCCATTCATCTGTGTGAAGTTTCAAAGTAAGTGAAAAAAAAGAATCAATTTAATCTGAATGTATGAATATCTGAGTTCATAAAACAAAGCAAGAAATTCAAAGTAAATCATCTCATTTACTGCTGAAATAGTTTAAATTTTCTGGCAGCAATTTAGAAGTATGTATCAAAACATTCATTTCCTTTGGTCATTAATTCCTCTCATAGGAATTTATCCTATGAAAGCAAAATAAAATGTGGGTAACATTTCATGCATAAAGATGTTCACTACAGAATTATTTATAAGAACAGTTCACGGAAAATAATCTTTATGTCTAAGAGTAAGAAAATGGTCCAACGGGAAACAGCTATTGTACAGCCATGTTTACGAGATTTTTAATGATATAAATTGCTTTGTGATACAGTTTTGTTTCTTTAAAAGTAAGGCATAATAAATATATACAGTACTAACTTAAATCAAGCTTCAAAATGTAAACTAGAAAAAAAATAAGCCTGGAAGTAAATATGCCAAAGGTTAACAGCTTTATGCTTTTGGTTAGGCGTAAAGATTACGGGTAGATGGAGGTGTTTTCTTCTCCTTTTAATAATTACCTATATTTTCAAAATTTACTATATTAAGAATTAGCTACTTTAATAATCAGTATGGGGAAAATATATTTTAAAAACTGTAAAGAATATGAAGGAAATGAAACAGTTTAAATAGTCAAGGCATACCATTTTATTTCCTCTCATTGGCTGAAGTTTTATCATGAATATTTAAACAGGATGATTTGTTTACATATCACATGAGTATACTGCTGCATCAATAGTAAATTCCCACATAAGAACATTTAACACTGGTTTTTCAGAGAGAAAATTACTTATCAATAAAGGTACATGAATGTTCAGGTTTCATAGATTCTTGCAAATACACTATTTAGCCACCTCTTTTGGAGGTTAATATATCAGTCCTGGAATACAGCACTGTATGTTCCAAGTTTTTATCACTTCCTAAAAATATCAAGAAAAGTAACTCAAAAGCTAGACCTGTTTATACAGTATATTTGATACTATGATTTTTAACATTCATTTAATGAAGTCAGCCTTTGATGACTAATATTTCTTTTGCTCCCTAGTACCAAACCCTAAATAAGGTTCCTGACTAGATTACATTCAGGCCGTTCTCATTTTAAAGGAAATTGGAGAGATGGAAAAAGATTATAAGAAGAGACATTATAAAAACAGACCTCACAAGTCAAACTTCATAGTAAATCATTCTCTTTCATGTACACAACCATGAAAACAAATATCCTGTGAGCTAGTGATATATACTGTATCTTTTCAGCAGATCTTTATGCCTTTTTGAGATAGATTTCCATAAATATAATGTGATTATAGTTGATGAAGCAGTGGCCCACAGAAAGAGGATGATAAAGCATCAGCCTCCAGGCAACCAGATGAACATGTTCATAATTTCTAATTATAACAAAGGTAGGATAGTACTAGATATGAAGATAGAATCCAGAGAGGCATAAAATATTGGTTCTTCCAACTTTAAAATTAAGGATCCATAGAACAGTACCAACTCTCTTACTACAATAATCCCTTGAGATACATTCATGTTATTTGCTTATTTAATTGGTAGAGAAGACGGCAAAAGAGGCTGCATAGCTTTAACATGTAATATGAATATTTTAACACTCTGGAAGAGACATTTTAAACAACAACAAAAACATACTTGTAAGCAAACTAGAGAAGCCAAAAACAAGAAATACTCTAATGTATGAGCAACTTGCCCAAAAGACCATCTCAGGCATTATAACTTACAAATTCTCCCTAACTTTTTAGTTACCTCACCTCCCACCCCTACTCCAGACCTCCACAGGAGCTATATAATAATACTCTTTGTAAAGAGATTTAAATGAAAGAACTAGGTGGTGAATTTAAGTGGCCCAAAATTAAAGAAACACTATAATTTCAGAGTTTCCACTAAGTTTCTGTTTAGTGAAAGATATAATGAGGATAGATGATGCAGTTGTTTGAAAAGTAATAGGTCTCATTTCTTAGGAGTCAGTGGATTCCTGGATGCAGTAGGCAAGCTGAAGGATGTACATATGCTGCGCATAAAGAGGAAAAGAGTAATCCCCTTTGTGAATTTAGAAATCCTGGAATATAATACTCCTTTAAATAAATGTTTCCCTTCCTTTGTATGAGTTGATTATATTGTCTCACAATCATTGCTTTCAGTAGTGTGTATATGTGCCAACCGTTACCAACTAACACGAGACAGGAACACTAACAGAGGAATGAGAGGTTCTGTGTTTACCTCATGATAGCAGAGAAACCTTCACAGGGGACCCAAATTTAGAATGGCAAGACTCAGTCTAACACATCTGACTAAAGCCTTCTGCTGTGAGTTATATTCTCAAGACTCAGTAACACAGACTCTGGAAAACGCACTTTGAGAAGTACTGATTGTCTTGGTGGAACAAGCTGGACAATCCTGGAGTTGGGCAAATTCCTGCAGGTAAAGTGTAGGCTTCCCTAAGTTGGATAGAGGGGAGAAATATTGTTATTCTTACTATGAAAAGAAATGAAAAAGGATTTTCCCATGGGAGAGAAGTAAAACCAAGAAGCAAAGCCAGGAACTAAAGTTTATCTCCAAGTAGCTCTCTATGTGTAGTTTAACTTTTCTCCCTGCTTCTCCTAAAATGCTGAGAAAAATCATATTTAGCTAACAGTGTTCAGAGCTCCCCCATATATTTTTTAATTCTTTCCAGTTAGCCTCTAAACTTCAGTAAACATGACATACACCAAGTCCTGTGTCAGCAATGTGGTAGGAAAAATTAAAGGAATTGGTAGTAAAGTGGCATGGTTGTCCCTGCGCCCCTTCTCTGCTGAAGCCAGTGTGCCAGGAACAGCACTGTACCAAAGAAGACTATAGACCCTAAATCCCAGATGCTGAGCACTGCCTGACACACAATTCAAATCATAGTTGAGAGAAATAGAGAGAAGCAAGTGACCAGGTGAAAGCAAATAGGATAGACTGACTTGGGAGGGAAAATTAAACTGCTCGCTTTCTCCTAAAGATACTAAAAAACAAAACAAAACAAAACAAAACAAAAAACCCTGCATGAAGAAGCCAGAGGTTAGGTTATAGGGCTATGCTTTCATCTGCTTAAAAGAATCATGTTTCTATTTGTACAAAGTTTGTGGACAGCCTTCCATGATGAGCTGTCTCAATATAACAGAATGATAACTAGGATTAGATTTTACTAGGATTAGATTTTTATTAACATTTATTCAAAGCATAAGTATTTAGTTCTCTTTTCATCAATACAACTCTCCCGCTCAAAACAGATTTGAACAGGATTATAAAATCATACTGTTAGAAGATGTAATTGATGAAATCCTGGATAAAAGACAGATTAATATGATTGGGTTTTTTTAAAAAGTCAGTACACAGAAACAAAAGCAAAAAAGTTTTCCACAATCATTAGAGAGTGCTATAAAATTGGCTCTGAGTTTTCCACCAGCCAAAGCAATGGGAAAACAGAATGAGTTACAAGGATAATGTTGTTTTGAGATATACACATCTTATTGTGTACAAGAAAAGCATTTTCTGAAACTGAGATCCTGGGAGAAATGTATAATGATTAAAGGTTTTATACAGAAGAAATAATATAGCACACCATAATAAACATAATACAAGGCACTTTCTACGGTTTCTTATTGTGTTCCTCAAGGAAGCTTCGAATATCAACTTAATGCTTTCATCTGTAAAGAATAACACTTTGTTCTCAGATAATCTATTTGTATTATTTAAAAACCAGTAGATAATAAAACCAATATATTATACCTATTTCTCTATATCCCTTGAAACAAAATGATATGGCCATTAATTTTTAATATTCCTAAAATAAAACAAAAGCATCATCTTACCAAAACCAAACTGAGGTATGTACTATTTCCCTCACCTGTGATTCTTTCACATTTTCAACAGTAAAGTTGAACCAGACTCGGAAGCGTGGATTACAGGTATCCGGCCTAATGAACAAATCATACTCAAACTCAGAGACCTGGTCCACCCGTCCAAGGTTACCTGGTAATAAAAATTAAGAGAAGTGGGTTTTAATATAAGTTCCTGCAGTTCCATGGTACATGCATGTAAACATTAGGAGCTCTGGCAGCAACACTTGCTATCATTCAGTACTTATAGGTACAGCATTCACAATCTCTAAAGCTGCCAACTCTGAATGCAGCCCAGGATAAGAGAAGGCTTTCAGCTACACCAGGCTGTTGTGCAAGCATCTTTTCCAGTCTTTATTACCCAGCAGCTCCATTTGTGTCTTTGACAGATAGGTATGGAGCACACGTCAAGCCCCCATAAATCAATTAAGAATTACAACCAAACTTCAATTCCCTACTTCAAAAAACAAGGAAAATAATACCTGAGGTATTTTGCACTAAGCTTTATGGTATACAAATTACCTCTAATATATTTGATCTTACTTAACTCTCAAATGCAAGTGGGCTATGCATTTCTACTATTCTTGGTACATCTTCAAATTTCTATCAGAACATATTACAGAATATATAAAGTAGAGAAAGTTTCTAAATAAAAATTAGCAGTTACTATGTAAGAATAATAATGGTAATTCACAAACCATGAAATTTCTATTCTAACAACAGAATAGTTATATCAAAAGTGTATAAACTGAAGTGTGACTTCTATTCTTTGTCTCTCCTCTCTCTGATATTCAAGTAAGCGGTGAATTGCCCAAAATGTAAATAGTAGGATGGAAAAACAATCAAAGAGTTTGGTGAATTCCTAAACCAGGTCATCAACAGCTAAAGAATAGTAAAGATGACTATAGACATCAACATAGCAATTGATTAAGAAGTCAGTATCGTATTGCACTTGAAGAGCACAGCAATATGTTGCTTTAAAGTGAACTCTAGTGTCTTTGTCCAAAAAAACCATTCAGAATTAAACTTTAACCTGACATGCAAAAATTTTAAATTTTTTCTTTCACTAGTTCTACTGGCACCAATTTATTTTTGGTTTTTTTTTTTGAGCACCCATTGTGTTGTAACAGATGGAGTAGTAGGCCTGTGAGTCAGCAGACCTGCATTCTGGCTCAATTGACTGACTGTGCAACAATGGGTTAGTTGTTTACCCTCTTGGGGCCTTCAACAATAAACATCAATATGCTTCAGAAGAAGATAAAAGAATCCATTCTCTAAACTGTATCATCCATTGTATCCAAAGTTACTAGATAGTCAAATATATATATATCAGCTATAACCAAGGGAGTGGAGAGGAAACAATATAAATCTACAGTGAGATCAGATGTGTAATTTATCAGACAAGGACTTGAAATCCGCTATTATAAACACAGTCCTATCAATGTATCTATCACACATAAATGCTCCTCTCCCTCTCTTTCTCCCTCCCTTCCTCTCTCTAAAAATAAATAAAATCTTTAAAATAAATAAATAAATAAACACCAAGAACAAAAAGTATTAAAGAAAAATATAATTTTCATATGTGAACAAATAGGAAATTTCATCACAGAAATGGCAACTTTTTATAAGGACCAAATAAGAAGTCAACAATTAAAAAGCACAATAATTGAAATGTAAAATGAACTGAATGGGCTTAACACTAGATTAGAAATGATAAAGAAAGAGCCAGTGACCTTCATGAATCAATTAAAAAGTCATATGATCTGAAAAACAGACAGAGAAAAAAACACTGAATAAAAATGAACAAAGCCCAAGAAACTGGTGGAATAATAACAAATTATCTACCACACATGTAAAAGATGTATCAGAAGAAAAATAGAATGAACAAATGCAAGAAAGCATTTACTGCAGAGCACAAAAATGTTTTATAGCAATGAAAATACTCTGTGTGACTATAAGAATGGATATTTGTAATTATATATTTATCTAAACCAATAGAATTTACAATACCAAGAGTGAACTATGGACTTTGGGTGATTATGATGTATCAATGTAGGTTCATCAATTCTAACAAATATACTACTCTGGTGGGGGATATTGACAATGGGAAGTCTATGCATGTGTGGGGTCAAGGGGTATATAGGATATTTCTATACATTCCTCTCAATTTTGCTATAAACCCGAAAGCACTCTAAAAACAAATTTTAAACAAAAAAATTTTTAAATAGTTTGCTAAATCATGTGTGCATATTGTTCACTCTAGAACAACCATTAAAATAAAATAAAAAGAGTATTACTAAGAAAATATAAAATATTAACCCAAGGACAAGGACAAGGGGAGTGAGGATTGAATACGGAAGGGGGATGGGCAGGGCAGGTGAGAGCAATGGGGGGAAAACGGGGACAGCTGTAATGGAACAACAATAAAAAAATTTTAATAACACTAAGTAAATATCTTTTTATTGTTGTCCAAGTACAGTTGTCTCCATTTTCTAAGTTAAAAAATAAAATCCCTTATGATTAGGTGGATTTAGATTCTTATAAAGCTTTTGATGATCTTCTACAGGCTAATCAAGCTTCTTGGAGGGAAAGTAAAGTCAAAAAATATATGAAATACTGAAAAAAAATTGTTATTAACCCAAATGAAGAAAGTAAAAGAATAGCAGAGTAATAGGAAACAGAAAGGCAATACAAAAATGAATAACAAGATAGTTCACTTAAGTACAACTATCAATAATTACATTAAAATAGAACAGATATATAAATAGAATAAGCACTACAATAAAAAGCAAACATTGATAAAGGGGAATAAAAAGTCAGGCCCAACAAGACAGAAATAGTCTGAAATTAAATAATTAATTATAAAGGATTTATCATTTTCTTTTTCCACCTATAAAAATCTAGTCCAAACTTAAACATTTCATAATCAAACAATCAAAAACCAAAGACAAAAAGAATCTTACATGCAGCAACACAGAAATTACTCATCACATATAAGGAATCTTCAGTGAAATTAACAGCTGAGTTCTCATTAGGAACCACAGAGATCAGAAAGCAGTGAGAAAACATATGTAAATAGCTGAAAGAAAATACTGTCAAAAAATCTGATAGCCAGACTGGCTGGTGTAGCTCAGTGGATTGAGCGCGGGCTGGGAACCAGAGGGTCCCGGTTCGATTCCCAGTCGGGGCACATGCCTGGGTTGTGGGCCAGGTCCCCGATGAGGGCCATGTGAGAGGCAACCATACATTGCTCTTTCTCCCTCCCTTCTCCTCTCTCTGAAAATAAATAAATAAAATCTTTAAAAAAAAAAAAAATCTGATAGCCAGCAAAAGAAAATATTCTTCAAATATAAGAAAGTTAAGACATTACCAGATTTTAAAACTTGCCTTACAAGAAAAACTAAAGGATGTCCTTTGGATTATAATAAGAAAATACTAGAAAATAACTTAAGTCCACATGAAGAAAAAACAGAGCAACAGCAAATGTAACTATATGGGTAAATATGAAAGAGAGTATAAATAAATTTTTTGTAGATATTTTCTCCTATTAGTATAAAACACAACCACATAAAGCAGTAATTATCAATCTGCACAGAGTATATATAGTGTATCCAGAAGTAATTTGTGTAATTATAAATGTGTATATTATTGAAATTAAGTTGGTATTAATTTGAACTAGACTGCTATCAGTTAAATTAAGCTCATTATAAATCTAAGGCAATCATTAAGAAATTTTAAAATACAGTAAACCAATAAGAAGAAAATTAAAATATACACTAGATAATACCTATTTCACACAAAAGAAGACAGTAATGGAAAAAATGGGGAAAGACATAAAACATACTGAAACTAGATAGCAAAACAATCTTATCAGTAATTACAATAAATATAAATGAATTAAACATTCAAAGTAAAAGGAAAAAATTTCAGAATAAATTTTTTAATGAGACAACCATATGCTATCTACAAGAAATAGACTTAGATAAAAACATACTAAAAGGTTTAAAGAAGAAAGAAGGAAAATAATATACTAAGCAAGGCAAAAAAAAAAAGAGATGGAATGTCTATACTAAAAACAGAAAAAAATCAACATTAAGACAAAAATTGTTAGTAGAGACAAAGAAGGATATTTTATAATGGCAAAAAGCACTCTACCAAGAAGACAAAAAAAAAAAGAGAGAGGATTCAAATTTGCAAAATCAGAGATCAAAGGAAGGACACACTATGATCAATGATACAGCAACAAATTAGATGAAATGGGAAAAATTCTAGAAAGACAAAACTAATTAAAGAAGGAATATTGATATCTGAATAAACAAAATAAAAAGCAGGACTGATTTAATAATAAAATATCTCAACAAGAAAAGTACATATGCATTGGTAAATTCTACAAAGCTTTTAAAGAAAAATTAATACCAATACTTAACAAACTCTTCCTCCCAAAAATTAAAAAAAGAGAATATGTCCAAATTCATTCTTTGGGGCCAGAATTACCTTGAAATTAAAATCAAGGACATCATAAGAAAACTACAAATCAGTATACCTTACGAATATTGACCCAAATATACTCAACAACATACTAGTAAATCAAATCCAGCAATATATAAAAACGATTATATATCATGACAAGTGGAATTCATCCCAGAAATTCAATATTAGTTCAACATATGAAAATCAATTAATGCAATATACCACATTAATAGAATAAAGGACAAGAAACATAATCATCTCAGTAGATGCAGAAAAAAATAATTCACAAAATTTAATACTTTTCGTGATAAAAACACTAATAATCAGAAGGGAATCTAAAACAAACAAACAATTAATAGCATACTTAATGCTTAAAGGCTAAAAGCTTTCCCCCTAAAATCAGGGACAAGATGAGCATGTTTGCTCTCACCATTTCTATTCAACATCGTAGAGGTGATTCTAGCCAGAATAAATGGAAAGATTAAAAAAAAAATTATTCATATGGGAAAAGAAGTAAAATTGTATCTATTTGCAGATGACATGAGATTTTACATAAGAAATGTACACACACATACACACAAAGCTATTGAAGCTAAAAAAAAATAAGTATTGCAGCAAGGATGTAGGATGTAGATCAATGTACAAAAATCAATTGTATACCTAAACACTAGCAATGAATAAGCTCAAAATGATATTAAGAAAACAATTTCAGTTACAATACATCACAAAATATAAAATACTTAGGATAAATTTAACAAAGTAAGTATAAGTAGGGTTTAACCAAGGATGCAAGGTTGTTTAACATTTGAAAATTAAGCAATATAATTCACCATATCACTGTATCAATAGATTAAAAAATTGACATAGTCTAATATGCATTCATCATTAAAAAAAATTAAACTATGGATAGTAGAAAACATCCTGATATGGATAAGTGGCATGTGCTTTTTTAAAAGAAACTATAGCTAATATCATACTTAATGATATAAAATTTAATTGCTTCTCCCTGAGATCAAGAGTAAGGGAAGGATGTCTACTTTCACCACACCTATTCGACATCATTCTGGAAAGCCAGGCTACTGCAATAATGCAAGAAAAAAAAAGACATACAAGTCAGGGAAGAAAAAATAAAGCTGTCCTTACTACAGATGATAAGGCTATTTACACAGAAAATCCCAGAAAATCTACAGAACAATTGTCTGAACTAATTAATAAAAAAACTTTAGCACCCTGGATTGTGTGGCTCAGTGGATTGAGTCCTGGCCTGTGAACCAAAGGATCACCAGTTTAATTCCCAGTCAGGACACATGCCTGGGTTGCAGGTCAGGCCCCCAGTAGGGGGCACACAAGAGGTAACCACACATTGATGTTTCTCTCCCTCTCTTTCTATACCCCTCCCCCTCTGTCTAAAAATAAATTTTTAAAAAAAATTTAAAAATAAACTTTAAAAACCTTTAAAAAATAACTATAAAAAAAGAAAAGAAAAAAAACTTTAGCAAGGTCACTGGATACAAAATGAATATACAAAAATCAATTGTACTGGTGACAAACACTTGCACTAGCAAGAGACAAAATAAAAATTAAAAGAATCCCATTTACAGTAACACCCAAACCACAAAATACCTAGAAATAAATCCAACCTCATATGTCTAAGTTTTTTACAATGAAAATTACAAAATATTGCTGAGAGAATTTAAAGACTACCTAAATAAAATGGAAATATATGTCACATGTTCGTGGATGGAAGATTCAAAATCGTTAAGATGTCATGGAACTGGAGAGCATTATGCTAAGTGAAATAAGCCAGGTGGTGAAAGGCAAATACCATATGATCTCACCTATAAGTGGAATCTAATCAACAAAACAAGTGAGCAAGCAAAATATAACCAGAGACATTAAAATAAAGGACAAACTGACAGTAACCAGAGGGGCAGGGCGAAGGATAACATGGGAAAGAAGGGGGAGGGTCGTCAAGGAACAGTTATAAAGGACCCATGGACAAAGCCAAAGGGGGATAGAATTGAGGGTGGGAGGTGGGGACGGGTGAGGCAGGGGGCATGGTGGGGTGAAAATGGAGACAACTATACTTGAGCAACAATAAAAAAGTGCTGAAAAAAGAAGATGTCAGTTACTTCCCTGGCTGGTATAGCTCAAAGGATGGAGTGCTGGCCTGCAAAGGTCCCCCCTGGGGGCCAGGTCTCCACTGGGGGACATGTGAGAGGCAACTGCACACTGATGTTTCCCTCCCTTTCTTTCTCCATCCCTTCCTCTCTCTCTAAAAATAAATAAATAAAAATCTTTAAAAAATTTAAAAAAAAGATGTCAGTTACCCCAAATTGAGATATATATATATATATTCAATAGAATCACAATCAAGTCCACAAAAACCTTTTGTTAGAAATTGACTAGCTTATTCTAATCATATATGAAAATACAAAGAACCTAGTATAATCAAAACAATTTTAATAAAGAAAAATATGCTAAAATATTACAATAATCAAGATAGTTTGGTATTCAGAAAGATAGACATATACATCAATGAAACAGAATAGAGTCCAGAAATAGAACCACACATAAATAAGCAATTGATTTGCAGGGCAATTAAATGAGGAAGTGAGTCTTATCAAAAAATTGTGCTAAAAGTGAACCATCAACGGTTACTTAAAATCATATACAAAAATTAACTCAAAATGAATCATAGATCCAAATGTAAAATATAAAATTATAAAACTTGTAGAAGAAATCATGAGAGAAAAATCTTTATGGCCTTTAAGTAAGCAAAGATTTCTTATATAAAATACAGAAAATATAAAATATTAAAGAAAAATTGTTCAATTACATTTTTCAAAAACTTTAGCTATTTGAAAGGCACCACTAAAAAACTGAAAAGAAAAGCAACAGATTGGGAGAATATATTTGTCACATTAACAAAGAACTTGCATTCAGAATATACAAAGAGCTCAATACCAACAACCTCATCAGAAAATGAGCCACAGGTTTGAATAGACACTTAATAAAGGATATGTGGCTAAAAAGCATATAGGAGATGCTAAACACCATCATCAAGGAAATACAAATTAAAACCATAATGAGATTCCACTACATACCATTAGAATGGCTACAAAAAAAAAGGAAGGATAGTTTAATTCATTTAACTGAGAAACATATTGATAATTTTAATTTTACATTTAATAATTATTAAAATAGCATAATATGTAGCTTAAAATGTAGCTTTTAAGTTATGGGAAATAAGTCTTTTTAATATTTACATATATAGAGCAGAGGCATAATAAAGTCATTAATAAAAGACTTTCAAGAAATATATAGAACTTTAGGATAAATCTGTGGGAAAAGTAAAAAAGAAAACATGAATTCATGTACAAAGAAGAAACGGTGTAAAATTTCTGCTTAGAAATGTCTGCTCATTTAATTCAAAATTGATATTAACAGCTAATTATTACACACTTTTTACTATGTGACAAATACTCATCAGATTACCAAATTGCATTAACTCATTTAAACATCACCACACCCCTAGGTGGTAGGTTCTATTATCAATCTTATTCTACTGTGATTAAACTAAAATATAAAGATAAGTAAATTACTTAAGCTCATAAAGCTAGTTATTAATTCTTAGAGCCTGGCTGTGAACCCAAGTAGTCCAGATTGCATTTGATTTTATTAATCATACCATAGTTGATATTTTATTTATTTATTTATGTATTTATTTTCTTTTAGAGAGAGGGGAAGGGAGAAAGAGAGGAAGAGAAACAGCAATGTGTGGTTGCCTCTCCCACGCCTCCAACTGGGGACCTGGCTCGCAAACCGGGCATGTGCCCTGACTGGGAATCAAACCAGCAAACTCTTGGTTCGCAGGCCAGCACTCAATCCACTGAGCCACACCAGCCAGGGCCATAGTTGATATTTTAATCCAATCTGATATCTTTGTATTTTAACTAGGAAATAAAAGTCCATTTACATTTATTTCAATTCCTGTATTTTTAAAATCTTGTTTTTCATAATTATTTTACTCCTATTATGCTACTTTTATCTTCCACTAAATCAGGTTTTCTTTATTTCTATTCTTCCTCTCTGCCAATTTGTAAGTTTCCATTATATTTATGTTTAGTAGTTATTATTCTTAAATTTTGTTAAGATCAATAGTTGGCATAAAAAGTATAAATATAAATATCTCTACCTACCTCTCCTCGAAATTGAAGAACCTTAGGACCACCACTCCTCTTAAAGTATTCTTTCCCCCCCGACTAATGGACATGGCAAACACTGTGGCGACTGCAGGGGAGAGAGAGTATAAGGGGACTAAATGCTAACGGAAAAAATACAATAACCTTTTTTTAAAAAATAAAAATATTACTTTCCCCTCATTGATTTTGAGAACTTTTCTTTACCTACAGCCTTCTAGTTTCACTACTACATATCGAGGAGAAGTGAAGGATTCAGTTCTACTTATTTTTTTCAGAATTGTTGGACTTCCTCAATCTGGTGATTCCTGTCTTTAATCCTAGCATTTATTGAGTTTGCTACCTTCCATGTACACGATATCGTTTCCTTGTGTATTTTATAATTTTTGATTTTAATCTTACCTATATTGGAGCTTTACCTGTAAAAATCCCTGTGCTGTCAGTATCAAGGGCATGACCATACAGGAAGTATTCTGGAGTTCTGCATTAGGTTCTTTCAGGTATTCCAGGAATATATCCAGCCTATAACTACTTTTCATATCAATTTTTCATTTTGGAAGGATGGTCCTGAGTCAAGCAACATGTGGAAATTTAAAACCTAAAAAACAGGGCTAAAGGCCACAGTTACAAATTTTAGGAGAGACCATCTATTCTACTGTTATGAATTGGAAAGATCATAAGCCTCAAGGTTAGAGAGACATCGATTTGAACCCTCATCCTGCCACTTACTAATTTTGAAATTTGGAGACGAATCTCCTGTCTAGACCTCAGTTTTCCTGTTTGTCAAAACAAGATAAAAATATTTTGTTTATTGTATTGTTATGAAGATTAAATGAGATCATGTATATAAATTTCTTAGTGGTTAAGCCAAAAAACACTGGAGTCAACCTTGAGTCTTCTCTTACTGCCATACTGAATAACCAATCCATTAAAGAGTACTTTCAAATACATCTAGATTCAGCCACTTCTCATGCCCTCCACAAATACCACTTTTTCCCCACCTGCATTCCTCTCCGTTCTCCTTGTTTGTCCGTTCTCCTTGTTTCCTCTCCGTTCTCCTTGTTTGTCCCCCTACATTCTATTCTCAACACAATAGCCAAAATAATCTTTCCAAAGCATGAGAAATCATGTTGCACGTTTTTCAAATTCCTGAAGAGGTTTAGCATTCCATTCAAAGTAAAACTCAGTTTTTAAAAGATTCTATAAAATCTCTCTCTCCCTTTCAGCTCTCTGTCCTCAGCTCTTACTATGCTCACCACCTGGTCTCCCTACTATTTCTCTTATATGTCAGGCACACCACTTTAATGTATTTCCAATAGTGATTTCCTCTCCTAAACTTCTATTTCACCATTTCAACCTAGATGACTCCCCAGCCTCCTTCACATTGTTGGTCAAATTTCACTTCCTCAATGAGCCCAACCTGACCACCAGATTTAATACTGCTAAATACTATTTTCCCACATTCCTGATTCCTCTCACCTTCCCTAATTTTCCCACAGCACTCATCACATTCAGGTATAACTTATTTACTATAAGTATTGTTGATTTTTGTCCCCTCTGGTAAGAATATAAGCCCAAAAATACATTTATGTCTTTTCTATTGTTGTACCCCCAGCACCTGTCACTGTATCGAGCCCAAACTAGGTATTCAATAAATAACTGTTGAATAAATGTACAAATAAAAGCAAGCTCCCAAAGATGTTAAGTAATATAAATAGAGTCATTGTGGCAACATTTTGAAAGTATATTCTGTTCCAGACCTTGTTCTGGGCCCCGGGAATACAAACATTAAAAAATTAGTCCCTGCTTTCATGTAGCTTATAGTCAAGCTAGAATGATAAATACACAAGTAGATCATTTAAATTCAAAGCATCAAGGGCTCTGATGAAAAAATCCCCAGAAGAACATCATAGGATGTTGTGCAAAAGGAAGTTATTGTGACATCTACAATAGAGAAACATAAACTGGTCAAAAAAAAAAAAAAAAAACAAAAACAAAACAAGAATTCCAACAATGGATATTTAAAATTATTTAAAAAGTTATTTTTCTGTATTTTTCCATTGAAGGTAATTTGAAGAAGTCAGTCAACATAAATAGCCTATGTATGTAACCTCTAAATGTTGGCTTATTTTCTTTATATAAAACTTATGTTCACCTGATTTTCCAGAATAATGATGTACTTATTTTCCTTTTTTATTTTGGCCAAATTTTCTTCTGTATTCCAGGAACATAAAGAAGCTCCCCCTCAAAAATCGCTCTCTACAGAGAAATGTTTGAGCCTTCTGTTTTCAAAAAGTAGAAAAAAACTGCATGCAAAAATAAATGTATTCCGCTATCTGCTTTCTAACTAGCTTTTTATCAATTTATTTTTTTCTTCAGATTTCTTGTCCTATACAAAAAATTTTAAACTGAAAAATATCTTAAATTATCTAGGAAGTAGACAAAGAACAAATTATAACTATTATTCTGAATTAACATGCCCACCGGAACTGGTAAATTGGGATTCAGGTGCCCTTGAGACTGACCCTTTGCATCCTCTTTGTTATATGATTCTTTTTTTTCTTTTTTTTTTATAATTTTTTTAAAGATTTTATTTATTTATTTTTAGAGAAAGGGGAAGGGAGGGAGAGAAACAGCAATGTATGGTTGCCTCTCACATGGCCCTCACTGGGGACCTGGTCTGCAACCCAGGCATGTGCCCTGACTGGGAATCAAACCGGGACCCTTTAGTTCCCAGCCCGCGCTCAATCCACTGAGCTACACCAACCGGGGCTGTTATATGATTCTTTAAAAAAAGAAAACTCAAATCATACAAGTAACACTGGAATATTAGAGATGAGGAGGCCCTGGAAATACGAAAGGAAAATAAGAATCTCATTATGCTGGAAAATTAGCAAAGGTCATTTCCCATTCTGTCCAGTCCATTCATTTCCAAAACTTCACCTTCCAGAGAAAAGTAACTGATTCAAGTACTCAGGTTGGGAAGACCTTCTCAGAAAACAAAGTACTCATCCCTGTGACAGAAATGACATCTTTCTGGATATAATTTAGAGCCATGGACAGGGCAATTTACCAGATGGTGTATGCTTCCCTAAAGGAGTTAATCTCTCTCCTCGGTAAATTCACTTCTTCCTGGGAACATGTTTGTCATCTTGGATCACCATTGAGACAGGGGGCGGGAGGGGGGGGACGGGGTGAGGGGAGAGGGAGAGCAGAGGAACAGGGAGAGGGACAGGGAGAGGATGAGAAAGAGAAAGAGAGAGAGAGAGAGTTATTTAAAGCTGTGCATTTTCCTGATCAAAAGACTAGGAAGGCAAGCAGACAGAAATCAATGCAGTCATCTTACATTATTGCTGCCCCTACATTTAAATAATCACCAACAATGCAGAATTGTAATTAGCCCTTCCTCTAGAAAAGGCTGAAAGTAAGAAAAAGTTTGAAAAAATTAATTTTATTGCATGAATATCCTAAAAAATACACAGCCTCTAAGAAAAAAAATAAAAAATGAAAGAAATACTGAACCCAGCAATAAGTACTCCCAATACAGCATTGCAATAATACATTTTGGCTACCAAAAGAAGTTAAAGAAATCTCATAAGCCTTTGGTTCAATCACCAAGTGCTCATTGAGCACTTGTTACATAACAGGAATTGTGCTATTCACTAGAAATCCTAATATGTTAGTATAAAATAGTTATTAAAAGCACAAACTCTGGAATAAGACTGCCCAGGTTCACAACATAGCCCTAACTCTGTACTAGCTGTGTGGCCTTGGGCTAGATATTGTGGCTCAAATGTTCCAATTGTAAACTCATAAAGTTGTTTTAAGGATTAAATGAGATGATGCATGCAGAGGGGTGAAAACAATTCTTGGTGCATAGAAGTACTGAATAGGGACAAAAGAGGCTATCAATCAATAGAGGGACACTAATAAATAAGTAGTTATGATAAGATAGGGTAAGAATAATAGTCAAGAGATGCAAAAGTGCTGTAGGGATACAGAAGCAAAAACTCTAGTCCTTCTTGGGGTTGTAAGGCTGGCAAAGAGTCAACAGAAGTGAGAGAAGTTTTACTTGAAGGATGAGCAGGAGACCTCCAAATGTCAAATGAAAGAAGACAGAAAGAGCATTAGGTGAAAGAGCACAGAGCAATGAGGCAGGAAGATTAGACCAGGAAATTGCCAGTATGGTAAAGGTCCAATAATGATGCAAAGAGTGTCCAGACATGAGGCTAAAGAGGTAGATTAGGGTAAGGAAATGGGGAGACATTGGACAATTTTAAGGAAACAAGTACCACATTAAATTTCACTTTAAAAAGATTTATGTAGGGACTTCTAGCCAAGATGGAAGCATAGGTAGACACACTGTGCCTTCTCACACAACCAAAAGAAGGACAACAACAATTTAAAAATAAAAAAGCAACCAGAACTGACAGAAAGTCACACTGTATGGAAGTCCAACAACCAAAGAGTTAAAGAAGACACATTCATCCAGACTGCTAGGAGGGGCAGAGCCACGCAAAGAGGGCTCGCAGCAAGGCCGCAGCTGGTGGTCTCAGGGGAACCAGCGAGCCCACAGCTGGCAGACCCAGCGAGCCTGCAGCTGGTGGAACGGGTGGTCCCACATTCGCATGCAGATAAAGGAACAACTGGGGAGTGAAACAGACTGCACAGCCAAGGGTTCCAGCGAGGGGAAATAAAGCCTCAAACCATTGATTGAAAACACCTGTGGGGGTTGAGGTGGCAGCAGGAAGAACTCCCAGCCTCACAGGAGAGTTCATTGGAGAGACCCACAGGGTCCTAGAATGTACACAAGCCCACCCGCCCAGGAACCAGCACAGAAGGGCCCAATTTACTTGGGGGTAACAGGGGAAGTGAGTGAAAGCCGGCAGAGAGCACAGCAAGTGCATTGTTCCTTCTCAGACCCCTTCCCCACAGACAGTGTCACAACGCAGCCACGTGGGTTGCCTTGTTCTGGTGAACACCTAAGGCTCTGCCCCTTATACGTAACAGGCACACCAAAATAAAAATGGCCCAAATGAAAGAACAGATCAAAGCTCCAGAAAAAATACAACTAAGCCATGAAGAGACAGCTAACCTATCAGATGCACAGTTCAACACACTGGTAATCAGGATGCTCACAGAACTGGCTGAATTTGGTCACAAATTAGACGAAAACATGAAGGTTACGCTAAGTGAAATAAAGGAAAATGTACAGGGAACCAACAGCGATGGGAAGGAAACTGGGGCTCAAATCAATGGTGTGGACCAGAAGGAAGAAAGAAATATTCAACCAGAAAAGAATGAAGAAACAAGAATTCAAAAATATCAGGAAGGCTTAGGAACCTCCAGGACATCTTTAAACATTCCAACATCCAAATTATAGGGGCACCAGAAGGAGAAAAGGAAGAGCAGCAAATTGAAAACTTATTTGAACAAATAATGGAGGAGAACTTCCCCAGGATGGCAAGGGAAACAGACTTGCAGGAAGTCCAGGAAGCTCAGAGAGTCCCAAAGAAGTTGGACCCAAAGAGGAACACACCAAGGCACAACATAATTATATTACCCAAGATTAAAAATAAGGAGAGAATCTTAGAAGCAGCAAGAGAAAAGAAGACAGTTACCTACAAAGGAGTTCCCATAAGACTGTCAGCTGATTTCTCAAAAGAGACCTTACAGGCAAGAAGGGGCTGGAGAGAAGTATTCCAAGTCATGAAAGGCAAGAACCTACATCCAAGATTACTCTATCCAGCAAAACTTTCATTTAGAATGGAAGGGCAGATAAAGTGCTTCTCGGATAAGGTCAAGTTAAAGGAGTTCATCATCACCAAGCCCTTATTATATGAAATGTTAAAGGGATTTACCTAAGAAAAAGAAGATAAAAAATATGTACAGTAAAATGACAGCAAACTCACAGCTGTTAACAACCACACCTAAAACAAAAGCAAAAGCAAACTAAGCAAACAACTAGAACAGGAACAGAACCACAGAAATGGAGATCACATGGAGGGTTATCAACAGGGGAGTGGGAGGGGGGCAGAGGGGGAAAAGGTATAGAGAATAAGTAGCATAAATGGTAGGTAGAAAATAGACAGGGGGAGGTTAAGAACAGTGTTTCTCTCCCTCTCTTTCTCCTTCCCCTCTCTCTAAAAATAAAAAAGTAAATTAAAAAAAAAAATAGTATAGGAGATGTAGAAGCCAAAGAACTAACATGTATGACCCATGGACACAAACTAAAAGGGGGAAATGTCGGTAGTGGGGGTATGTGGGGCGGAGGGGAATAAAGGGTGGAAAATGGGACAAATATAATAGCATAATCAATAAAATATATTTTTAAAAAAGATTTATGTAGGATTAGTATAAAGATAATATGAACTACTTGTATAAAGATTGAGGCAGAAGCATGAATAATACAAAGAAATATATCACAATGGGTCAAGCAAGAATTGATTAAGAAGCACGTGAAGCATTGAGAGGAAGGAATTCATGGGTGTCTGTTAAGGAATAAACTCTTCTCTCCCACTTGATAATTGTAAGCATTTGATCAACTTTCATGGAGAAGAAGGGGCAAAACAGTCACATTTATGAAAAAATAGTAATACTGAAATTTCCTTTCACCAAAAAAAAACAAACAGTGAGCCCATTTTAGATGTGAGTTCATCATCAACACAGAACTTGGAAAAAGGGTTGGACAATGATTTAGCATGCAAAGAGTCGAAAGTTTTGGACTAGAGAATCAAAGGCTCCTTCCAAACAGAGGTGGATTTACTGTGAAGCAAATAAAACTTAAGCTTCAAGTTTCCTCATGTACAAGCCCTTATGAAGGCTGGGCATTGCAGAGAATATAGTATAAAGGAAAAGCAAGGCTACACTTTTTTGAAACATTTCTGGTAAACAGCCAAAAAAATTTCAGCAGAAAGGGACCTGAATCCCCAAGGTGCAAGTAATTTATCATGATATCCTTTCTTATTCTGAAGATAAAACTTTATATTCATAATTTTACACAATTTTTCTTAAAGAACATCCTCTGAAATTATATAAGCTTCAGGCCACACCAAACTTAGGACAGTCCTTTCTTCCAGCCCTGGGTTTCTGTGGCATTAGGAAATAAAGTTATAGTATGACTCATAAAGTTGAGAGCATATTTTTCATTTTCATCTATAAAAATTGATTTTCCAAGTAAACAAACAAGATGATTTCCTTGAAATATATTAGGAGCTATTAGCCAGCAACTAAACATTGAACACATGATGAATAATTAATACTTTATATCTCGCCATTCAATGATGAATAAAAATAGAGATTTGAAGGTTGGGTGACATTCTTAATGTCATTCTTCAAAAATTAAAAATGCTTTCTGGACCATATTTTTAAGTGGACTGATTAGAATGGCAGTCAGAAGACCTCGTTATAGCTCTGGATCTATCACTGATTACATTCGTGACCTTGGGCTCACAACAGGATTACTGTCTACTGTAACTCTGAAGGATTCTCACATCACATGCTCTTGCTTCTCAATTAATCTCTTAGTCTGTAGCAACAAACTCCTAAGTGATCTTCATCAAGACCCTCACTCTCATATGGTCTAATTGCCACAGAGCTGCCTTTGATGGCTTTCCTGCCACCTGAAGAATGAAAGGCAAAATCAGCCTGCCACAAAAAAAAAAAGCCTCTATAATTTGGCTCTTTCTTACCTGTGCAACTTCATCTGTCATTGGAGTTTCTGTTTTTTTAATACACAGATTTATTCATTGTTCCACAACCATAATGTCTTGGCACACTTACTTAAATTATTCCCATAGTTTAGAGCCCTCTCGTCATCTATGACTTTTCATTGAAGCCTCCAAGGCCTTGCTCAACCACAACCTCTTCCAAGATGATTTTTAAAAATTAATCTGTCCCCATCATCTTCTCATATCATTTTCTTTATTCCTCACTTACAATGACCATCACATGGAAAAGTGGTTGAGGACTCCAGCAGTGAATCAGACAGATATGGTTTCAAGCCTTTGCTCTACCCCTCACTAAGCTGTGTAACTTTGGAAAAGTATTTTTTTAAAAGGTTTTATGTATTTATGTGTAGAGAGAGGGAAAGGGAGGGAGAAAAAGAGGGAGGGAAACATCAATGTGAGGTTGCCTTCACGCACCTCCCAACTGGGGACCTGGCCCACAACTCAGGCATAAGCCCTTGACTGGGAATTGAACCAGTGACACTTTGGTTCACAGGCCAGCGCTCAATCCACTGAGCCACACCAACCAGGGCTGGGAAAGCAATTTAACCTCCTTGAAATTCAACTTTCATTTACTAGTGGACCATATGTAAAAGGTATCATCTACATGCATGGAAACCAGCAGAAATTCAGTCAAGAGGAAGCAGCACAACCCATCAGGCTCCCATGTCTAAGCCTCAGAGTCAACTGTGCTTGCCAGAGAAGTTCAGTTATTGTCAGTCAGTGGAGTGAGGGGAGAGTAGAAATGGGGAGTAAGAGATTTCTTATTGGTTTTCCCAACTAGTAATAAGGCAACATTTAGCTTCCCATTTGATTTTTTTTCTTTGGAACTTTGGTATTCTCAGCAAGTAGCCTAAAATAAGGAGGAGGAATGAATGGTATGATTCATGAAAGAAATTCCACTTTAGATCCAAAATACTGTGAGTTACTCTCTTTTGTTCTTATTTTGAATATAAATGTTCAAGAAGTACTTCCTGAAAATGGGTAAAAGTTATACATGAAATGCCTTAATTTTCTTGTTTGGAAAGTTAATTAACCAACTTCTATCTTTAATGAAATATTCACTTAGATATTTATTGAGAGTAAGTTACAGGTCAACATAAAATTATTGTTATGGTTATGACAGTGAGCAATACAAAGTCTCTACCTGAGGGTTCTCATGCTCTCACAGAGAATATAGACATTAATTGAATCACTTCAAGTATGATAAATGTTAGGAAGAAGAGATATACCCTTAGTATCATAGAAGCATAGGAGAAACTAATCTAGTTTATGGAATGAAAGTGGGAAATTTTTGTACTTAGGATTATGTACTGAATATTTGTGCCCCCACTCCACCAAATTCATATGTTGAAAACCAATCCCCCAATGTGTCCGTACTTGGAGACAGCTCCTATGAGAAGGTAATTAAGATTAAATGAGATATAAGAGTGGGACCCTGATACACAATTAGTATCCTTATAAGAAGAGACAGCACAGAGATAGAGCATTCCCTGTCCCCCAACCCCGTCCCTCTCTCTCTTTCCCTGTGCACAGGCACCAAGGAAAGACAATGTGAGGACATAGTTAGAAGGGAACATCTGCAAGCCAGGAAGAAGCCTTTCACCAGAGACTGAATACACTGGAACTTTCAAACTCTGATCTGGGCGTTTCCACCTCCAAAACTGTGAGAAAATAAGTTTCTCTTGTTTAAGCCAGGCAGTTTATGAGTAGACTAAATAGACTAAGACACTTAAAATAAAAAAAAAAAGAGGGTGAAAGAAGCACTCAGTTTTATTATTTTCCTAGCAAAGTAACATTTTCTCCTCCTTCTAAATATAATGGACTTCATCATGTGAAGCTCCTGTATATATGAGACTCTAGTCTAATGCTTAGTTTACCCTACAAGAAAGATGTATCTATGTTAATATATGTATTTCTCTGAATTAATTTTTGCCACTCCCATAACATTTAATAGAGCACCTTCATCTTAGCAAATGTTAATAAATGCTCGCTGAGTTCATGTCACAGCTTTCTGGCTACAGGTCTTTTCAAATCTATATAATGAAAAAATAAAGGTATCATTAAGATAATAGCAAAATAAATTACCCCAAATCTTTATTGGTTTACAACAATTAACATTTATTTTTAAGTTCATAGGTTTTCAGGTTGTGTTTAGATTGATCTACACTGAGCTGGGCAGCTCTGCTTTAGAGTGCAGGTAGGTTGGGCTTGACTTTAGCCTGAGGTTACATCAAGATATGTTCACATACCTCTCACCTATCTGTTCTCATGGCAAATCACCAGCATGCTAAAGCCAAGCAAACTAGACAAAGTGCATTTAAAGCTTCTGTTGAAGTCATATCCATTAACATTCCATTGACTAAAGAAAATAAATTTACAAAGCCAGAAATCAAAAAGCAGGAAAATATACCCCACCTATAGTCAGCAGATGAAAGAAATAAATATTTGCTGAACAATAAACTAGGTAAGTCGTCTCTAAGTGAGGATGGAAACTAAGTATCATATTGGGTGCTTGGAACATAATGATGACTAAGATAGTTTCATAGTCATAGCTCATAATGTGGTAGCTGATATTGAGAGACACATAAGGAAATTAATATAAATAAAATGAAGTATAACACCAATGAGAAAATGATTAATTCTATGTAAGAACATTTGAGCTCTAAAGGGTAACAGAAGGTTACCAAATCGATACAGTTGTGACTCAGGGAAGGCAGAATTCTAGGAAATGGAGAAAATGTATACAAATCAGATTGTAAAGTAGACTGGCATAGCTAAAAAGTGGCAATTTATTTGTATGGCTATTACACAGAATATAGAGAAAAAAAATGACAGGAGACGAGGCTGTCAGCTTTTAAAGGAATGTATAAGTCAGACCAGAAATTTGTACTGAGGTGACATTAAAGAAAATTAAACAGGAAAATAATGTGTTAAAATCCTTAGAATCACACTTAGTAGAGTAGATGAATAACTGGCAGGGTCTGGTTGGGAGTGGCAGGCAGAGTCCAAGTATGAGATGACAGATGCCTAAACCAAAGTAGTTGCTGCAGTGTAAATGAAAAGAACAGGATATTAGCAGACTTATAAATATAATCCACTTATCTTTTTGGTTGAATGAATGCAAAGGTCAAATCTTTCTGAGTTGCAAGTGACAGAAACTCAACTCCAGGTAACTTCAGCAAAAACTGGACGCTCTCGGGAACAAAAGAAAAACTTCAGAAACCAGCACAACTCTGAGGACCGCAGGGATAGGTACATGAAATTTAAATGCTGCTTGCACTCTTTCTACCTCTCTTATCAATGTTAGTTCACTCAGTTCTCTCCTACCATAGATGAGCTTATACTACAAGAAGGAGCAACATGGTCACAGAAAGCCCCAAATCACTTTCTTCCACTTACAAGATCCTAAAAGCAAGAAAGTGCCTCCCTATTTACAATGACTTTAAAAATGTAAAGCTCTTAAGGAAGGTTCTGAATGGTCACATACCCCACAACCAGTCAGTGGCCAGGATACTATAACTCATTCTAGTTAACCACTAACACCGGCAGTCAAAGGAATATAATCTGTTATCAGTAGGGGAAGTGAACATATATCATCCCGGCAGCACACCCATTTGTATCAACCACAAAAGGAATAAGGAACTAGCTGAGGGTAATTAGTTGAGAGTTCCATCTTGGTGAGTAGATTAGTGATGAATTAACCATAATAGGTGGTGCAAAAAGAGAAGAATGTATGAAGGCAATTTTTTTAATGTCAAGTTTGGGGTATCCATGAATCAGCAAAACAAAATAAAATATTCAATAGCCACTAATTTTTTTCTTTGCACAAGACTGAAACTATATACAATAGAATGTGCATGATAATCACAATTCATGATTTAGAAAAAATCTAAAATTTAATTTCTTTAGCTGAAATAAGAGCAATTTAAATCCATGGAATTTCTCTTTCCATAGTAAAGACCACTTGAAAATTATGTACTAGTAGTCTCTCAACATATTTTGTCAGAAATTTGAGCCAATTTGAGATTTCAAAAGTATCTCCTGAAATGCATATGGTCAGAAACTTTTATAAAAGAGTAAAACAATGCTGCATCTTAGGTATGTACAATATAATAGGTATCTAACAAACATAAAAAGATCTGCTGTCCTGATTGCAATTAGTCGCAGAGATTTATAAACACATGAAACTCTCTACTTTTCTCAGAGTAATCAGGAGCTCTATTCACTAACAGACAATTTGGTTGAATCCATCTTGGAAACCAAGAATCCAAATCTTCTGAAACAATTTGCAGGTATCTTAAAAAAAAAACAAAAAACCCAAATATATAACTTTACAGACGTTCCAATAAGTAGACTTAAACATTTGGACTTCTTAGTATCTACAACCATATTCCCCAAGGCAAAATGATGTTTCCTGAAACTCTCTGTTTTGTGGTTCAATTTGATATTTACCGCAACAGCGAAGAATAAAAATATACTGAGGTTAGAGTTTTGCACAGTCACTCAAATCAGAGCTGACAATTACCTTGATGCAAGAATAAATAATAAAGCTAGAGGGTTTTATTAGTCCCAAAGTAATTTTAAAGTTGCGTAAAATATTCTTTCTCTCCATATATATGAAAGTACTTTTACCTCTCCTTCCCTATACATTTAGTCTTCATAAAATATTCAACATGTTGCTTCCAATGTCAATAAAAAGTATCTGTTACTGGAAGACGGAAAATCCATTTTGCAAAATGATAAGGAGATTACCCAGCATAACTATAATTATTAGGGGGAAAAGGGCACAGAAAGAAAAACAGACATTAAGCAATTTGAAGGTCTTCTTAAGCCACACACTGTGTTTTCCTACAGGGGGTTTTTAAGATGAGAAATAGACCTTGAGGGTCTTAGACAGGCCTGAGGCAATATAAAAAAAAAGAGGTCAAACATTCTGCTAAAAGGCACTGCTATCTTCAGAACAACAACTTATCAGCCAGCTTGCAGAGCCTCCTTATTTACAGCTATTGGTCCCAAAGGAAGTGCACTTGAGTGTGGGCCACGATTACTTTGTAATGAGTTTGCCAGGAATGATACAGAAAACAAATTTGTAACTGTGTGCCACTCACAGCTCAGAAACTTTAGCAGAATTTTTTTTTCTTTTGGTGAGGAAGAAGAGAGAGATGGTACACAAAGGAGAGGGAGGAAAAATGGAAAGAGGAGAAAGGAGGCCTAATAACAAAAAGCCAGTTATGCTCCTAATAAGCAACCAAGAAGGAAGGGCCCTGTTGAAGACTGAATTACAAGCATAATTCGGAATATTCGGGAATTAGCCAGTTTTGCTTAGGGGCCTTATCCCAAGACAGCTCAGGAAATGTTTGTTTCAAGGAGGTGGGCTTGCCCTCTCCAATTAAGCTCATAAAGCAAAAAAAGAGAGAGAAAGAAGAGAAAACCACTCTACCTGTCACAGATTAATAACTAAAGGCCAAGCATTTCCTTATACACCTAGGACACCTGGATACAGTGTGTTCACTTACAGGAGCCTATTCTGCCTCTCTTCATGCATTAAAGTGTACACCATGATAAATGAGGAGGGGAGAGAATTAAACCTTATCTAAGAGCTGTCAATAAATCTATTGTTGGAAATATATGTGAATAGAAGTAGCAGAGGTAATCTTTGTCTTTTAAAGAGGTAGTTTTTCAAAAAGAGAATTACACAAAGTGCTCCTCTGTTTTTGTCAATATGCTGCCAGATTTTGAAATACTATTTTTCATCTAAACGATAAAAATCTTGAGAAGTAAGCAACAGAAAATCACTAACACGCTTGCAGCTGCATTTCAATCTATACAAATTATTTAAATAAAAACAGCCAAAGAACATCCTGGCCTAGCAAAATTATTTCACCATTTGGGCCTCAAGTCCAAGATAACTAAGAGACAGGATTTTATTTTTCCATTGAAAATGTCTGACAAATGTTCAACCAAAAAAAGAAAAGAAAAGAAAATCCTGATGAGAAGATGGAGTTAAAAACCTACATGTAAATTTCAAGAGCTGAAAATAAGAAAAAGGCTTTTCTTCCAACTTCACACTTGAGACTAACAAAAAAAAACTCTTCGATTCTTTTATTTCTTAAAAATGTAAATGTGTGTGGAGGGGATAGAGAAAAGAATTTGATATTAGAAGTCTCAGGTCTAAACTCCAGCTAAACTAGCAGCAATATATATTTAAAGGGAATCTGAAAGGAGATTATTTCTATAAACACACTGCAAAATCAAGGGAAGATAAGTACCTGGACTCTGACAGGGGTAGTGAGAATGAGAAAAAGGACATATATGGTAGAAACTTTTATAATCAGAATTAATGCAATTAATGAATGAAGGTGAGAGACCTAAATATCTTTCATTTGCTCCTCCAAATCCACTCTTCACCTTCTCCTCCTTGCTTTGTGATCCAGGAGGTTGACCTCTGTGGACTGCTCCAATGGGCTGCTTTTTTTCTAACTTCTGGTTAAGTTTGGATAATGGAAGGCACCAGCCCAAGATGATGGACAGGAAAATAGTAAGGTCAGAGTATTTATTTCCTTAGCTTCCTTCCTGCCAGTTCACAAGTTATTGGCTATGTTGTTCTATGAAGACCCTACCTCCTGTCAGCTGTCCCTCTTCATTTAGTTTTGCCTATGGCTCCTACTAACTATTTCCTCTCCTTTCTCCTTTAGGTCTAGGAGTGGTTATAGCTTTCCATTAGCTACCTAAGAGCGTAAAAGTCGGTTTTGATTTTCCTAAACCCTATCCACACTTTTATAAATAGTCCCTTTATTAGATTACCCAAAATTATCCAATTTAAGCAAGCTATTTGTTTCCTGCCATGACCAGTCATGAGACTGTTAAAATATTTACTATTCAAGGAAATATTCTAGGTATATATAGCACTTTATAAAGGTGAAAAAGACAAGTATAAACCTTCAAAACTTATTGCTTGGAAATTGTAAAAGTGAAACTGGGAATTCTGACTATGGCCAAGTGAGGAGATGGGCAAATTTTCCTCTGAAAAGCAACTCTACACAATACAAGAAAACTTCAATATCACTAAAAGCTGACTGACCATCAGAGACAAAAGAGGCCAGAAAGCAGTGGTATAACATATTTAGAGAGCTGAAAACAATTCTCAACAAAGTTATATGTCCAGCAAAACTATCCTTCTAGAATAAATAAAAACATTCTCAGACAAGGAAAGACTGAGAGAATTAGTTGCTAATAGACATGCCTTGTAAGATATATTAAAAGAAGTCCTTCAAGCTTCAAGAACATGATACCAGATGGTAAATCTAATCCACAGTAAAAAATGAAGAACACCAGAAATGATAAGCATGTGAGCAGAGACTTATTTTTTCTCATTTCTTCTCTTTTCCAAAAGACATAAAATTATATAAAGAAATAATTATAATGATTTAAAAGTATATACTATATATACAATTATATATTTATTTATTTAAAAATATTTTCATATATAAATAATACTACACTTTTTGGTTTTCTAATATATTTAGATATAATATATAACAAGAATAGCACAAAAGATGAGGTAGAGAATGGGCTGTATTAGAAAAAAGTTTCAATTATAGTTTACAAGAAGTAAGTGCTTAGTTTTCTTAAGTAGGTTGTGATAATTTAAAATACAAATTGTAATCACTAGCAGGGGTGTCCAACCTTTTAGCATCTCTGGGCCACAATGAAAGAAGAAGTGTTGTCTTGGGCCACACATTAAATACACAAACACTAACAAAGACTGATGAGCCCCCCCCAAAAAAGGTTTTAAGTAAATGTGCCCATTTTGGGGCCACATTCATAGCCATCCTGAGCCACATGTGGCCTGGGCCTGTGGCCTGCGGGTTGGACACCCCTGCTAGAGAAACCACTAAGAAAGGTAACTCAAAGTAAACAGTAAAAAATGGGACCTGTGAAAATTAAGTGGTACAAAAGTATACATTTAACAGCCCTGGCTGGTATAGCTCAGTGGATTGAGCGCGGGCTGGGTACCAGAGGGTCCCGGTTCGATTCCCCGTCAGGGCACATGCCTGGGTTGCGGGCCAGGTCCCCGTGAGGGCCATGTGAGAGGCAACCATACATTGCTGTTTCTCTCCCTTTCTGTCTCCTTCCCTTCCCCTCTCTCTAAAAATAAATAAAAAATAAAAATCTTTAAAAAAAAAAAAAAGTATACACTTAACAAAAAAGAAGATAGTGAAGGAGAAACGGGGGCCCAAAAAGGGAAGAAGACATGTAGACAACATACAACAATATGACAAATGTAAATCAACTATAACAATAATTGTATTATATGTAAATGGTAAAAATATTCCAATCAAAAGGCAAAGATTCTCAGGCTAAATAAAAAAGCAAAGTCTAACTCTATATTCTCTCCAATACACATTAGATTTTAAGATACAAATAGGTTGAAAATAAAAGGATGGAAAAGAAAAAGTATACCAGGAAAATCATAAACATGGGCAGATAAAGTGGTTATGTTAATATAAGGCAAATAGACTTTTTGCATCGTATTTTTTCCATTACCATTTAGTCCCCTTATACCTCCTCCCCCCAAGCAATCACTACATTGTTGTCCATGTTCATGAGTCATTTTTCCTTTTTTTATTATCCCTCTATCCCCTCACCCCCACCCCCATCTGTCATCCTGCTCTCTATCTATGAATCTGTCTCTATTTTGCTTGTTAATTCAGTTTGTTCATTAGGTTCCACATATGAGTGAAATCATATAGTATTTGTCTTTCTCTGACAGGTTGATTTCATTTAGCATAATATTCCCCAGGTCCATCCATACTGTTGCAAAGAGTAAAACTTTCTTCTTTTTTAAAGGTGAGTAGTATTCCATTGTATAAATGTCCCATATTTGTTTTATCCACTCATCTACTGATGGACTCTTAGGCTGCTTCCATATCTTGGCAATTATAAATAACACTGCAATAAATATAGGGGTGCTTATGTTCTTTCTAATTAGTGTTTTGGGTTCCTTCAGATATACTCCCAGAAGTGGGATTCCTGGATCAAAAGGCAGATCTCATCTCAAAATGCATACAGCAACACTGACAGAATTTTACAGAAAATAAACATTGCAAAAATTATAGCAAATGTTTGCATCTCTACTCTCCATAATTGATAGAAATACTATATAGAAAATTGGCAAGGATATGGACTATTTGAACAGTATCAATGGACTTGACCTAACTTACATATATAAAACACTTCAACTAATGACTGCACCCATATTCACATTATGTTAAAGGGCATGTGGCATATTTTCCAAGATAAATCATAAAAAATTTAAAACAAATTCAAAAGGCCTATAATCATAAAAAGGAAGTCCTCTGATAAAAACAGAATTAAAATCAACAAAATAAAATCTGAAAAACACCCAAACAATTATAAATTAAACATATTTTTAAGTAACGAAAGGATCAAAAAAATCACAATGGAAAGTAGAAAATATTTAAAACAATGAAAATGGGAAAATACAAAAAATATTACATATCTACCGTATTTTTCAGACTATAAGACACACCAGACCATAAGACTCACCTAGGTTTTAGAGGAGGAAAATAGAAAAAAAATTTGTGAAGCAAAAAATGTGGTAAAACATTTAATAACATAAATAACATAGTATTTCACCAATATAAATGTAAACAGAACTCAACAGCAGCATTAACAACCATTATTACCGACTTTAAGCTTTAAGTACGGAAACTCCTCTAATCATCAGGGAATCCCAAGAACTCTTCAACACTACTGTCCACATTTATGAAACTCAGTTCCTCAGAATCACTAGTATCACTGTCTTCACTGTTCATAGAGGATGTCATCTTCACAGCCGTCTAAGGCATTACTGATGCCACAGTTTTTGAAGGACCGCACAACAGTTTCATCCTTAACTGACTGCCATGAGGTTTTCACCCGCTCACAAACTTGGGTAATAGTGGGCCTCTTCATTCGTCCAGTTGGTGTCAGATCATGATTTCCAGCAGCCATCCATTTGTTTCACTCCTCTCACGAAAACTTTAAATGGCTTGTTGATGGAAACATCCAAAGGTTGCAACTGGCTGGTAAGCTCCCCAGGAATTATGGCTAGATGGGTTTTCTCTTCTTTAAATCTCTTTTTTGTGGCTTCAGTGATATGTGCCCTAAACTGGTCAAGCCCTAATAGAGCAGTTTTTTTCAAAAGTCCTCCAGGACGTTTG